>JAUCMT010000058.1:503192-520673 GCA_032357475.1 Enteromius thamalakanensis
GTGTAGGGTCAGTGTAGGACAATACCACATACAGTCTGTACAGTAGAAACACCATTACACCTATGAAGAGAGAGACATCAGAACACAGGAGTGTGTGTGTGTGTGTGTGTGTGTTGATCTTTTTATACTGTATTACAGGTTTATATGAATAGATGTTTTCCGTTCTGAATTATCACAGCGTCTGTGAACAGAAAGTAATGTTCTCAAATAAACACAGTGACAAAGATAGATATATAGATTAATAGGAGTTCAACAAGACATATTTATACAAATGTTTATTTTTGGAAAGTTTACCTGCTTCATATATTTCTCATATAGTTTTGGTCATATATACAGAATCATTTTTTTGCAAGGTTACGTTCTGTATTTTGAAAAGCCAATCTGTTTACAGCACGCTGTATATTAGTATAGATTCTATATGTATTAGTTGTCTGTTTCTGTTTCTGCTGAGGGACAGTAAAACACTCATAACTACTAAAGCTGGGTCGTAGTCATGAACTCCCAAATGTTTGATAATCAAATGACTACATGATATCAGTCAAAGAAGATCATTAGGTTAATTTGAGATGAAGCAGCATCAGGTGAGAACGTCTCAAAGGCCGAAATAACAAACAGAGACAATCTAAAAAAAAGGAGGAAGTAGTAAATGACCAAACTGAACTTCTCTAAATAAAAAACAAACTAGTCAAAAATAAATTGGCAGGATTTATTTACGCTTCTCGTTCTGGAAACTAAATATTTTCAGGACAAATAGAGAGATACGACAGAACTGACTTAATGACAGGTTTGACAGACAGATCCGCTCAAACAGCTTCCTGTTCCACAGCTGAGCTGTGATCATACACAGGTCTGTGGACAACCCTTCAGAAAGGTCCAGAAAAACACACAACACAAGACAGTAACCACAAACCCTTCCAATGAGTCTGTGTTAAGAAGCGCTCTGCTGCAGCGTCCAGACTGGACTGAATCAGAACCAGCTAAACACGTGTGAGGATTGATTCCTGCTACAGCGTCTGTGTGTGTGTGTGTGTGTGTGTGTGTGTGAGGACAGATGTGAACTGAATCTAACAAACCTCCCTGAGGGTTATATTTCTCCTTAATGAGCCTCATACACAGACAATGAAAGAACCTCATCTAGTGCTCAGGAGACCTGTGTGTGTGCGTGTGTGTGTGTGCGCGTGTGTGTGATGTAGATCTAAGACTAACTCAGTCCCTTGAAGACGAGTCAGAGAGTGTCCTGAAGTGACCGCAGCCTTTTGTGTCCTCTTGTGGAAAAATCAGTCATATCAGAGACAGACATGAGCTGATTTACTCCACACAAGAGACATGTGTGTGTGTGTGTGTGTGTGTGTGTGTGTGATCTGACTCTCTCAGGTGTCAGATATTACTCAGCAGACCTGCTGTGATCATGTGACTATAGATTTTATCTGTAACGTATGTCAGATCTGTATTAAATAACAGTGTTTGGTCGAAGAGCTCCTGCAGTGTTTGAAGGAAGAGCAGGATATTGTGGGTTTAACTCTTTGGTTATTAGTTCTTGTATTTGCATCAGATGCGTGTCTGTGATTCTGAGTGTTCTTAAGATGATACTTAAATTATTATCTCTGTATGTGAGCGTGATAATGCCGTCTGTTTCATAACCATCACAAAATTAAACCCAGGCTGCACTTCGACTGCTTTGAAATGCTGTAAAGTGAGAGAAGTCACAGAGTGAATAAGCTGTGTGTGTGTTTCTCTCTCTGTATGTGTGTGTGTGTGTGTGTGTTTCTCTGTATGTGTGTGTGTGTGTGTGTGTGTGTGTTTCTCTGTATGTGTGTGTGTGTGTGTTTCTGTGTGTGTGTGTGTGTGTGTGTTTCTCTCTCTGTATGTGTGTGTGTGTGTGTAGGAGTTTGATTGCGTTAAATCTGCCGGTTGTCTTCCCACAGTAATGCATCAGTTTATTTGTGTCTTGAGAACCCCTCGTTGCCGCCCGCTACCGCATGATGTCATTGAAGAGTGTTTCCTGTTGACCAATCACATCGCTGCTCTGTTCCTCTCATTAACTCGGTTAGCTGGGTATTTAACAGCTGCTTTGCTGATCTGGTCTCTTCCTGTACAGCACGTCTCTTCTCCAGGAAGTCTGTTTGTTTGCTCTGGAGTCTGACGGGAGTTTCTCGTTGCATGCAGCACAGAATCAGGAAGTTTCACAGGATGCACACTTGCTC
This sequence comes from Enteromius thamalakanensis, assembly GCA_032357475.1. NCBI lineage: Eukaryota > Metazoa > Chordata > Actinopteri > Cypriniformes > Cyprinidae > Enteromius > Enteromius thamalakanensis. The sequence continues at coordinate 505,397 of JAUCMT010000058.1, forward strand.
AGGCGCTCTAGTACATACTTCACATGCACTCTTGTGTTGGTCTGACGGGAACAAACCCCATGACTCCAATGCAACTCGTGCTTGCATTTCAGGAACAAAATGAAGCATAAGTAGAAGTGATTGCATTAAGTATGGCGGCACACACACACACACACACACACATCTGAACTGAACTCAGTGTCTGACAGAGATTCTGTGGGAATAATTGGTTCTCATGAGGTGTTTTTTACTATCACTGATGATCTGGAAGGTCAAACACACTGAGGAGCTTCTGTTCTTCAGGCTGGAGAGAAAGCCATTCATCTAATCCTGATCACGGAGCACTTTACATTACAATCACACACAGCAAAATCCCACAACGTGCCCTTTGAAGCAGTCTGGTAAGACAGTCTGATAACTGATTGCGTGATTTATCTGTGTGTTCAGTCATATTTGTGACTGCTTCTCTGTCATTTGTGTGTTTTTTGCATGAGCTTATTAAAAATATTATAGAAAGCACAGAGAAACTCCATGTACAGTGAAGCTTCACTACACCAACTTCACTATCAATAGCCGGGTTTGTGTGTATGTAGAATATCACATAAAACACTTGAACTGGCATTATATAGACTATCACTAAGAAAAGTTGGAGAAATATAATTTTGAATATAAAAATGTTTTGACCTCAGAGTGAGTTAGACACTAAGGGTATTTTATAATGACTATAACATCACAGGTGCTGTGCTATGAGAACGGTGCACTGGTTAGTCAGGTTTTACTGTCCCTCAGTGTAGAGTCACATGACTTTTATTTTTATGTGCATTGAAGGATTAATTTGGCAAATGCGGTTCCATCTTCCATTACTCGTATTAAACCCTCAAAAGTTAAAAAAACCACAGCAAGCAAGAGTTAAAATGTGTTTTTCTGAGGCAAATCTTCAAAATGTGCTTAAAAACAAAGTGATAGAAATAATAATAATATCACGCTGAATTAAACACTTGAATACAAACTTGCAGGATTGTTCGTTGGTAATAACTTCTGTTCCGAATCTAAAGGTCATTGCACACTCAGTTCAAAATTGACATCCAAAATTTGTACATGTTAAAAATAAATACGACCTCACGATGTATCAATCACGCTTACACACTGCCTCCGAAACTTTCACCTGTCATAAATTTAGGTCTGATTTTCTGTGTTTTCACATCCATAGCATTCTGAGAGAGAAGGATGACGATTACAAAAAACACAAAAAAAGTTTGGCCAATCTCAATCTCCCTAAACTCTGTTTCTCTCTGTTTCTCAGGATGAAAATGAGACGTCACAGGGTTTTCTTGATTTGCACGGTGGGACTGTGTGTCATTTCCTTCCTGCATTACTACAAGGCTCTCCACTATGTGTCGCTGCTGAGGGAGCTGTCTGCACCGTACCCCAACATCAAATCCTTCATCATGGTCACTGGTTTCTTCTGGAAGGAGGGCACCACCCCGCTGTCCAGCGCGTCTCCGGAGGAAGGGCCCCGACTGGTCCACGGCAAGCCCCGGGTCGGAGGAGGCCTGGAGCTCGACACCGGACAAAAACCTGAAGCACCGCAGCCGTGGAAGAGACCCGAAGATCCACAGCAGCACAGGAGCCCGGGAACTACAGAGGTACCCAACATACACTCCCCCGTCTGTTATTGGTCACTCAGTCAGATAGTCCCGCCCCCAACTCATCTGATTGGTCAGGTTGGGGTAAGGGCCGACCAGGGCGATTTTTACCGATGAACAGGAATTCACGATTTTAACTTTATAAATTGAGCAATCATGATTTGTTGTGAACCTCGACCACAAAACCTGTTAATTTAACTAAGGGTTAATTTCATTAAAATTTGATTTTAACATAAACAAAATAATCTTTTCATTGATACATCATTTGTTAGGATAGGTCAATATTTATCAAATCATTGTTCAAGTTCTTAGCAATACATAATACTAATCAAAAAGTTTGACATATTTACAGTAGAATATGAACAAAATATCTTCATTGAACGTTATCTTTAATTTGATCATAAAAGAAGAATCAGTGATTAAGACCCATTCATTTCTACACATATACCTGTGCTGCTGATATTACCCAACATTACAGTTAGACTTTGACAGTGTGTCAGTGATAAACGTAAAGAGAACAGGATGATTAACCGCTCACGTGTGATGCACTCAAAAGACATTTTCATTTGAATTCCCTTGATTTTTACGCCTTTTCCTCGTGTTATATCAGAACATAAGTATAAGACAAGGTTGTACATTTTGTAGTGCGTATTTCAGTAGTGATTTGTTGAACAGCTTTATGTGTGCTGCACTAGGAACAGAATTTTCTTCCAAAAAAGATTCAAAATGAAAGTATTTTGGGTGTTAGTATCAATGTGTAAGTCTTAAGGTTATCTATAAGGCAGTGTGCTCCAAAACAGTGACACAATTCTTATTTATAAGAGATGAGCATTCAAAGCTTGCAGTTCATCAAGTGCCCGCCCCCTACACTAGAAATACGCTGAGATGGCTCACAGTGTTAGTGTTTCTGAGCAGTGAATGGCACACAGTGCACAGTGTAGGCTATAAGAATGATTTAGACTGTGACTATATGCTTTAGATCGGGGCAAATGAGGTCTGGACTTTGACTCCAGCTCAGAGACGTGATCACACAGAGTGGATTTTAGAGCAGATGTAAACAAAAAGCTATTGTCTATTCTAAAAGGGGGGGGCGTGATGGCTCGATATGTCCCGGCCTGTCTTCCTGTTTTAGTTGAAATTACATCACCATTAAATAATCCTAGCGTGTTTCAAGGAACTTTAACTAGGGGGTTAATAAATAAAAGTTAGTTAAATCATTTTGTAGTTACATTTTCAAGTTGATTAAAATTATAAAATAAAATAGTAAAAAATGGAGAATTATTTTTTTGCCCAATTGCCCAGCCCTAGGTCTAAGACTGACGTGGGGTCACCCAAACAACACATTTTTATTGTGAGCCAAAGAGCTAAAACATGCAAGAGAATAACAATACATACATATGCTGTGTTAAACAATCATAAACATAATTTAATATTGAGTTTTGATTGGTCCACGTGTTTAAACAATCAATATTTGTTTCTATTCAGTTACTGCTTCCACTGTTGATTGTAAATGTGTTGAGTACAACACTAGACTCCCATTGTGTCTCAAGATTTTCACAACAGTTGTTCACAGTGAGCAGGTTTACAGCAGCCAGATGCTTACTTCTGTTTGCTTTGGAATATGAAAATAAATATGTGTTTTGTTGATGCTGTGTTTGCTTGTACAGTAGAATGTGGTGGATTCACAACTAAAACACAGCCTGCTGTAAACTATTTCATTTACAACACAGATAGTTCCGGTCCTTGATTCTGATTGGTTGTGCATAAATAACTCTACACACATATACCTTTTGTTTACATACACCCAGTGTTGCTCGGCAACCACTTTATTGCAAGCACAATCGTTCGTGAGGAACTACATTGTTTGGTGGAAGAATGTTTTAGTAATATCATTTCATTTTATTTGCTTTGTTTTATTATGTGAAATCTTGCATATATGGAATAACTGAAAACAATAAGCCCTGTGAAGTCGTGGTTTAAAGGGAATTTACAACAGCTAAGGATGCTTTGCAGCATGCCTAACAATGCCCCTTAGCTGTTATAAATTCACTGTAAACCACAGCTTCTTGAAGCTTATTGCTTTAATGATTTGTGTCGTTCGTTTAGTCCTAAGGCTGATGATACATGGGCAGCTTTTTTCAGCACTGTTTCGTGGGCACTTTCCCATTAAGAATGTGCTTCAAAAGTATATTTTAAACCCTGTGTCTGCCTGGTTGATGTTAATGTTAATGTTGCACGCCAACATTGCTTAAAAGGTTGCCCCACAAATCATCACCCACTTGGCAACATTGCGCAAAAAAAATTGCTCAAATGTTGTCCTGTTCATCATCAGCCTAGGAGTCAGTGAAACTTGTGTCCAGATTCTGCTGTCTTCTCATGAGGCTTGTTCTTCATTACTCAGGTCCATAAGGGAGGTTTGATCGCCTGGCAGCCCAGCAGCCCGTCTCACCAGAAGCCGGACTCACAGAGAGACTCCGCGGGGAACAAGCTTCAGCCGCGTCACGCCTCGACTCCAGACCCGCTGGAACCCCTGGGCGGCCTGCACCGCCGCACACACGTCCTCCAGGATGACCGCTCCCCTTATTTCGTCCGCACCAAAGCAGGCGCTCTGTGCTTCCGTCAGGGGACGGAGGTGGCACCGCCTAAAGACGAGGCGTTAAAAGCGAGACCCAGCATGGCTGGCCTCGTCCAGCGAAGAATCCTGCAGAAGCCGGACGAATCGAAGACAGCGGTGAAATCTGTGGAGGAGTCCGGAGCCGCCCGAGGGAAGCCCAAGCGTGGCAAGCGACTTGTGAAGTGTGTTTGCCGGCCGGGCTGGCACGGTCCGTACTGCGGAGTGCCCACTATGGTGTACCACTCCAATCTACCCACAAAAGAGAGACTGACGCCTCGCGAGACGCCTCGGCGCGTCATAAATGCCATCAACGTGAACCACGAGTTTGACTTGTTGCATGTGCGCTTCCGTGAGCTCCTTCGAGCTGTGGATCTCTTCCTCGTGTGCGAGTCCAACTTCACAGCGTACGGAGAGAGGCGTCCGCTGAGGTTCCTGCATCTGCTGCTCAACGGAACCTACGATTACGTGCGCCACAAGATCCTCTATGTTTTCCTGGATCATTTTCCAGACGGCGGCCGACAGGACGGATGGATCGCCGACGACTACCTGCGCACCTTCCTGACTCGCGATGGCATGGCGCGCATCGTGGGATTGCGGCCTGACGATGTGTTTCTCATCAACGATGCCGACGAAATCCCGGCTCAGGAGGGAGTGCTTTTCCTTAAGCTTTTTGATGGCTGGACAGAGCCTTTTGCCATCCACATGCGGAAGTCTCTGTATGGATTCTTCTGGAAGCAGCTGGGCTCCCTCGAGGTGGTGTCTGGGTGCACCGTCGGGATGCTGAGGGACGTCTACGACAATGACGGCATTCGGCTCCGGCGGCGGGAGTACTACACCATGCCGGGATTCCGGAAGTACGAGAACGACACCGGACACATCTTGGTGCAGTGGTCAATCGGAAGTCCGTTCCATTTCGCAGGCTGGCACTGCTCCTGGTGTTTCACGCCAGAGGGAATTCACTTCAAACTCATTTCGGCCCAGAACGGCGACTTTCCTCGCTGGGGTGACTACGAGGACAAGCGAGATCTCAACTACATAAGGGAGCTGATCCGAACCGGGGGCTGGTTCGACGGCTCCGTCCAAGAGTACCCTCCATCGGACCCTAAGGAGCACATGTATGCCCCCAAATACATGTTGGATAATTACGATCACTACCACTACTTGTTGGAGAACCCTTACGTCAAGCAATCCAACCTAGGACGTGCATAGGGGCCAAAGATGGTTTGATTAAAGACCGTAAGGAACGGGAGCAGGGAGGGAGAGAAGAGAAGGCCGTCCTGTTTCTCTCTTTCCTCTCTCTCTCATTGGTCCCAACACCGTCCCATGTGTGAACACAGGCCTTGCAGAGACCGAGAACAAACCTTTCTGCTTTGGTAGGTGTTTACATGAATGATTTTCCAGAGACTCTGCGATAGACGCCTCTTTCACTGTACAAGACTGTGTGTGTGTGTGTGTGAGAGAAAGTGAATGCGAGTGTGTGTGTGCGAGCAGACTGAATTTCATTGGTGCACAGACTTTCTTGCTTGCACTTCAGCATCAAAATAAGGCAACTCATTGCACAAATGCCACATTTTTGGGTGTGTTGACAGCTTGTAAATTTCTCCGAACTCAAACGTCTTTTTCCTCGGTCAGAAAAAAATATCTTTGTGTATCATTGTGAGCTGTCCTGAATGAGTTTGTGGACGAGAGAGAGAAAGAAAGAGGCCATTCGAGAGAAACGGGGCTTTGTTTGAGCTCTGCTGGGTTCTGATGGAGCTGATATGTGCCGAGGTCTGCTCGGACAACACAAATGAGCTTCCTGTTTGAGCAATCCTTGCAGAAAACATCCTAAAGCTGGGAAAAGAGCAGTTATCAAGTCAGATATTTAGTTTGTGAACCACCCATGGTCTGTACAAGAATGGGGAGACGCCTGATAAAAATAAGTCAGAGGCTCTGTTCCAAATTAGTCAGATGCCTACGTAGGCAGCCCTTTAAGGTCACTACACAAAGGTTGTTTTTGATATCATCTGCTGCCTTCTAAGACACCTTCTTTTGGCCAAATTTAAAATTCTAATTTCTTCTGATCTGAGAATGCATTGTGACAATCTGCTTTAACAAACACCCATGATGGTGGGCAAAGACTGATTGTTGCGTTGATAGAAACAGTTTAGTCCAGTGTGTATTTGTTGTTGTTGTTGGTTTAGCAACATGCATCATGCTTAACTGGAATCAGCAGTGCAGCTCACTGTGTTTTGGAAAAGAGCCATGTAGTGTTTGGTGGTCTTGGCTCACTCGTGTTTTAATTTCAAGTCAGAGCAGGAAGGAGTTTCTTATGAAATCTGGTTCTGGAAACTCCCTGTTCTCAGAGCTGTGGAGCCATCTGATCGCATTCGAGATCCACGTGGGATCCAACTAACTCTCTTTCTTTTGGCCCACATTTTCAATGTGGAATCAACATCGACTCTTTTAATTCACGTCTTATGGTGAATGATTTACCATTAATATTCAGAAGATGACATCATCAATCCAGCGACACAAACTGATCACTTCATCATGGACAAAAATTGCCTTAAAAGTTGTCCAAATGAAATTCTTAGCCAATGCATGTTGCTAAAATGAGGTTTTGACATATTTATGTTTACAAATTTACTAAATATCTTCATGGAACATGATCTTTACTTAATATCCTAATGATTTTTGGCATGGATCATTTTGACCATGTAATGTTGGTTACCTGTGGTACTGTACTTGTTACTGCTCACAGATGGGTTGTGAATGCCGTTTAATGTTGAGAACATTACCTCTGTCAGACATGCTGCTAAAAACAGGTCTCCAGATATAGGAAATATCTGCACGCCGGGGAATCAAAGTACTGCCATGGTGAAATATATATCACCAGTATTCAAGGGTCACTGATTACTCACTGGTGTCTGTGTTAAAGGTCATTCAGCCGTAAAACTTCACATATCTGCGTGGCCTGTTCTGTGTCTCTACAGCAGCACATTATAAACAGGCTAAAGTTAGAGACAGCGTTGGACGTCTGAAGACAGAGCAGATCTCAGCAGAGAGACAGGTGCACAAGTGTTTATAGTGCTCACCCGTCAGGGTCTCAGATGGGCTTCATGCCAGAGTGATCGCAGCGCTCGTGACCTTCGAGAGATCCAATGACATCTCCAGATCTGTGGGAAGTCCACATGGGAATAGAGTCGGAATGCTGAGCTTTTGTTCCGTTGACCTCTGGTGAGTCCATTGTGTTCTGACCCTGAAACTCGAGCGTTAATGAGCGGCCTGGAGTTCATTTGATTCTTACTGAATCCCAATCAGTTCACATCTGCATATCAAGCAGCCTACAGGTGCGGGAATATCAGCATTAATGGCCTTATGAATGACCTCTTGAGTTTACATCATATTATACCGGCAGGAGAGCCAAACTCATATCTGAGGATGAGATCCGTCCTTCCATAAATGTGGTGCCATATTTAGTTCAGAAGAACGTTTGACTGTATTGTAGAGGAGGGTTTGTGTTGGACTCCATGAGGCTCACAGACGATGGAGCTCTCTCTCTCTCTCTCTCTCTCTCTCAGTTAACAAACAGTCACTGTTTTGGACTTATTGTCTTTTTTTGTTTTGTGTTGTTTGCTGTTGTAAATGTTGTTGCTGTTTACATTATTTATCTTATTTATTACTCTCCTGTTTCTGTGTAGAAAGGGAAGCTCGGTCTGTCTGTATGAAATGTCTCTCTCCTCCACATCATCCCTCCATCCCGTCCTCTCGCACCGAATCTTATACACGATGAAGTCACTCATTAACCTTCTTGGCCAGAAATGCTTTATGCTAGTATGTGAACACGTCTGAGAAATCGCGCATACAACACTAGTCAGTTTACATTTAAAATAAAATGGAATAAAAAGCTAAAAGTTGTTGACAGTAAGATCTTCAATATGGGGGTAAATAAGGTGAAAGTGGCCAGGTATGGTAACCATAATCTGTGCTCCACATTTAACCCAGCCAAGTGCACACACACACACACACCGTGAACACACACTCGGAGCGGTTGGGGGATCGTGCCTTGCTCAAGGGTCTCACCTCAGTCGTGGTGTTGAAGGTGGAGAGAGTGCTGGTTATTCACTAACCCCGCCCACAATCCCAGCTCATGACCTTTGAGTTACAGGTCCAGGCCCAGATAACACACGTACGTCTGCAAGATGTCTTTTAAAGATCTCTTGATCTGGAAAGCATCCGATGACTACAAACGTCTGGCAGACGTCTTTCAGATGTCAGTTTTACATACATTCTAAATCATAAACATCTTAAAGACATCTAATAGACGTCTATTTGACATCTAAACGGAAATGTCCATTAGAAGTATTGCAGATGAACAAACAACATAAATAATACGTCTTGCAGATGTAAATGCAGACATCAAATAGACGTCTCCCAGATGTACGTGTGCTTTCAGGGCAATCAACTTTTATATGAATTACTTTGTACGAATTGTAGATGCTTAATCATAAAATTCGCTAAGATTTGTGAATATTTAATAAAAAATGGTCTTCATTTAATTATGTTACTACTATTTATTATTATATATAGCTAATTTATTTTATCAAGGGTTGAAATCAAGCAGGTTGTAACCGCCTATATAAGGATTCAAGATAATATAACATGCAAGATAACGTGTGATAACTAAGGGCCTTTTCCACTGGGTTGTAAAATACAACAGATTAGATGTTTCACGAAAGATTTTTATCATATAGGAGTGAAAGGTCACATCCATGCATTCAAGTCAGGCGTTTACTGTAATTACGGTGCTAATTTTGCTATAACCAGGATGACTTTCGTTTTTGACCAATCAGGGCAAAGTGCTCTGATGTCACCGTAACTGCAATAAAGGAACTGAATAGGCGTGATGTCACAGAAAACAGTAAAAGGCCATGTGTGCTGTTTTTAGCCCGTTCACAGCTGTCTTCGGAAGTAGATTTTAAAACTTGTTTGCGCAATTAAACTGCGGCAGCGTTTCCAACTAAAGCGAATCATGACGTTTTACTAAATATTTCAAATGTGCGACTTGGAACAGCTAAAGGACACTTCAAAGGCTGTTTTTTTCCATATCGGCGGATCTTCAGAAATCATTTAACAGCAGACAACAAGGTTCTAAAAGCCTGTTAAAAGCTCAACAAATATCGCAGTGTCTTCTTTATGGACTGCGCTCAGGTGGAACTATCTGTCTCATCTGCCACAAAGCGGACTTCCTCTGCAAACAAATACACACACACTCACTTAAATTCGATATGGCCTAATGCAGCATGGGCTGCAGCGCATTAAAACATCCTTTTTTGGGTTGCTTTTTAACAGGTGATGTGCTTTAACGACATTGTAGCAGGATCATGGACGATGTCACGCTGCTTCAAGATGCATCTGGTCCAGTAATGACTTGTTTATCAAGAAAAAGACATCATTATTCTGGGACACAATAATGAATCACAGCACTTACGAGTCTCTGAGTGTGCAGTAATATGTCGGACACATAAAAGACACCTGGAAATACATGCCATCTTCAAATTTAAAACTTCTCAACTTATTGATTGGTTTGAAATATCTAAGCGCCTAAACACTGGAAGAGTCTTTGCTGGAGTTTTTGATTGGTTTGACAGGATGTCGACTCTCTGTTATAAAACTGGAGATATGTTTATCCAAGATAAGGGTCATTTTGATGATAAGTATCTGGGGTTTAATGCATCAGAAACGTAGCTAACATAAATCCGGAATTAGCCTTTTACCTCCTATAAGATCAAAACAAGTGAGTGTAGAGCTTACATGTTCACAAACATTATTTTTTTAAAATCTTGAATATATATATATGTACAATAGTGTATGGAGAGGGACTCTCAATAGGAAATGGTTTTTATACTGTACAAACTGTTTGTGCTATTGCCTTACACCTCTACCCTAACTGTACCTACAGGAAAAAGAAAAAAAAAAACACAATTTAGTATGTTTTTTAAAGCCTTTTGAATTACGGGGACATTGGCAGTGTCCTCATAAACCACCTTCAAATTGTAATACCTCTGTCATACCCATTTTTTGTGTCCTCATAAACTACAAATACCAACACACACACACATAATAATAATTATTATTGTTGTTTTCGTATAGTTATATTATTATTATTATTATATTGGATTGTGTATATAATACATGACTCATTTTTATTTTATATTATAATTATTAATATTAAATTTAAAACAATTTTTGGTTACAATGTTATAATTGAAATTTTCTGGGAGAAACATAGTAGTATTAATAATGACTTTTACTTAAATTAACTATAATAATAAATATATATTATATTTATATTTACTTATACGTATTATTATTATCATGAGCATTATTTTCAGTTTAGCGTTTTATTACTATTATTAATTAATATTTTGGATTCTATTTATAACATAACAAAAGTTAATAAAAAATAATAGTAATAATAACAACTATAATTAAAAAAATTATAATAGTATGAATATAATAAGAAGAATAATATGGACATATTGTGGATTGTGTGTTTATATATATATTATAACTTTACATTTAAATACTAACAATTATAATTCACATATATATATATTCAGATTTTATGATAAAATATTTAAAAAAGTATTATTATAATAACTTTTACATTTAAATACTCACAAATGTAAATTATTATAATAATATTATAATAAACTATTTAAAATTATTATCATTAATAATAATAATAAACATACCAATAATAATAATAATAAAAATATTTGGATTATAAAACATGAAAATAATTAATACTAATAGTAGTAATAATAAAAATAATAAAATACTATAATAAATATATTATTATTAATTATATTTAAACAATTACACTTGATTATAATACCAATAATAGTAGTAATAATTACCATTATGCATCGAATTTGCAATCCAAGTACTGGCTTTTGAAATCAATCAATCAAGTAAAAATAAAATAAAAGAGATGCTGAAGGCAAAACAGGTGTCTATATTTAGTGCAAGGCCAGATTATTATTTCACTGCAGTATAGCAGCGCCACCTGCTGCCCAAGCTGTGAAGCCAAACAAAACATATAAACATCATACTCCTTCAAACATTGCCATTTAATCATCTCCAATCCTTTTCATAAAGCTTAAAATGCTTTGAATTACTCCACCCAAAGTTTCCTCCACGCCAGCTCTTACAGTTCAGTGTTGGTCTTGTTTTTTACGGCTCTGTAAATGTGAATGTCCCTTTGAGAGTCATAATAGACCTCTTGCACGGAGAAGCTCTGGCGCAGCTCCGTCAGGAACCGTTCGTCCCGCTCGTAACGAATCCGGCAGGACAGCAACACCAGCGTGGTCTCCGAGCTCAGGTGTTCAAGAGTCTGCAGGAGGGCGGGAAATGTCTCCTCCAGGTAAACAATATCAGCTCCCAGGATCAAATCAAAGCTCCCTCTGGGATACAGATGTAGATTCTCACCCCAGGTAAGTTCGGATACCTGTACCGCCCCCTGCTGGCCGGGAGGAATATTTTCACGCACATTGGCGGACAGAAATTCAAGTGCAGGCTCTCGGTCTGTAATGGTCACATTGGCTCCTGCGAGAAAAGAATAAGAATTTAATAAGAATTCTGGGAACAAAAATTAAAGTTTAAAGCAAAGTACTCAGTCTTACCAAGCAGAGCAGCTACAATGCCCACCAAACCTGTGCCGGCTCCAAGCTCGATAGCTCTCTTTCCTTTCAGATCCACCTTTCCCATCTCCAGGAACATGCAGAGCACCACCGCCTGGAATGCAAACAGGCCTCGACGGTTCATTTATTACGACTGGAAAAAGCGGGATTCGAACCTGCAACTTTTCTTTTAACGAGTCTGAACTTACGGCATCCCAGACCACAGCAGCGACGCCCAATCGGTTCCAGTCCTGGCTGAGTCTGATCCTGTGATTGGCCAGATCAAATTCGGCTGTAGTCTGGTGAAGTTTTGACAGCGCAGGAAATAGATTCTCATCATAGGGCACCAAAGCCATCTTAAAATGCCTGAAAAGACCAAAAATGTTTTGTTGTTACTTTCAGTTAAGACGTTTGTTAATCCAACAAGGGAAATTTAAAGGGTAGTGGCATCATATGACAAACACAAAATATAATTTCATCTTCTTTACACTACTCATTGTGATTATTACTGCAATCACGTTTTGCACCTGTTAACAGTTATGGTTAAAAATAATGTCCTCAGCATATTTACTACATGACAATGATCCTAGTGCTTGTGTAATGTAGTATAACGTAAAATAGTATCGTATGCATCCTTGAGGAGATCCAGTTGACGATGCGCTAAAATCTCTGTCAAAACATCTCAAATTCAGACTCAGATACAAATTACTTTGCTAAATCGAGGGAAAATGCACGAAAAAAATGAGCAAAGCTGTCTCCATTCTCTAAATGTTGATGTGGTATTTAAGAGGAAAAGCTTTTTAGTGCGATGTGCAAAGTGTAAGAATCTAGCGTATGACCCTATACTTTCAAAACCTTAATCCTATAATATATGTTCATTATAGATAAAAGCCGCATTTGATATCTTTCTGTCACGTTGTGTGTATAGGCATGTACACACCTGTTTGTAAATCCACGTTTAAAGTCGCTTATTCTGTAACGTTTTTAAATATTATGACTGCAAAAGCGAAGTAAAATGAGGAAACGTATAGAAAAAGTGATATAAACAACAGAGACTAGCATGGCCCATGCAGCGATCTGTCGCTCGTCTGTTTGAACTGCAGTCAGTCGTGGCTCACAGGCGCCATCTGGTGTTCAGGCGTGCTAGTGTTTTGGTTTTTTTTGAGTTCCAAAATTGCGTTGTGTTTAAACGGTCCTACTCTCTATCACGTGACTTGTCAGAGTTTGAGGAATTAACAGTATTGAGTAATGTATAGCAGGCAGCCCGAAGACTGGAGAAGTTCCTCCAGTATTATTTACAGTTTTACCATACAAGCATCGCATCGGGAGATTTTTAGTAGATTACTGACACAAATCTGTTAAGTGTTTTTATCTCCTACAATTGAAAAATGTTTCATGCATTCATCTTCTGTTTGTGGCCTCTTGTTGGTAAGTTAAACATGCTTTTATGGATTCAGGTTTAGTTCAATGTTGTTTCATCCTGTGCTGATGTGTTATACAGATGGAGTGAAGATAGTATCAGTGATGGAAGGAGATTCTCTCACTCTAAACACTGATCACATACTGAGATATACACGTCGTATGCACTGGATTGGTGGACCTGAACATAATCAAATAGCCACAATCGTTTGGCGTGATGAGGAGACATCTATTGTAAGATATTATAAGAATGAGGTATTCAGAGATAGGCTACAGATCGACAATCAAACTGGATCTCTGACCATCAGGAACATGAGTACAACAGACTCTGGACTTTATCGATTGTACAGTCGATTCTCAATGTTATTTAATGTGACGGTCTATGGTGAGTAGCTGAAGTAACTTTGCCCTTTCTTCACAATGTTTTCACGAGAAATCATTTTTAATCAACTGTATATGTATTTGAATATGTTCAATATTGTCAGGGCACAGATACTGTTGATAGGATTTTAAGTAAGAAATAAGGTGCGAGAGGCTGTGAGTAAATCATGCATTATTAGGCACAAAATTGTCCTTTTTAAATTGCCGTGTGTACCTTATTGCTTTTAGAAAACGGTTAACACAATAAAAAATTTTAACCGTTTTATAAATTTCTTTTTTTTTTACTGTTAGTGTATACTAAGTACTTTATTTTACCTCATGTTTTCTAGCTCATCTTCCCATCCCTGTCATCACCAGATACTCCACATGTTCTTCATCATCAGAGTCAAACTGTGTCCTACTGTGTTCAGTGTTGAATGTGAGTGATGTGACTCTCTCCTGGTACAAAGGAAACAGTTTATTGTCCAACATCAGTGTGTGTGATCTCAGCATCAGTCTCTCTCTACCTCTGGAGGTGGAGTATCAGGATAACAACATCTACAGCTGTGTGATCAACAATCCCGTCAGCAACCAGACTCAACATCTGGACATCAGTGAACTGTTCCGGACATGTGCAGGTATATCAGTGATGACATTAATATCACCAAAACACAAACAACAAATGTTGTTTGTATGTTTATCATAGTTTTGGTACAGGTTCTATTTTTCTGTCCTCAGACTGCCCTCAATGCTGCGGTTACACTGAAGCTGTGATTCGATTGGTAATTTCCACAGTGGTGGGTGTGGCCACTGTTGCCATAGTGATTTATGACATCGGATCCAGAAGAGCTGGACAGAAGCAGAGCTGTTAAGAAGCGTTGATTCTCAACGGCTCTGGACAGAAACGAAGAACCTCTCAATCAGTTGCTGAATGAAGAGCCATATGTTCTGGCCACTAGGATAACCCTCACAGAAATCTAGAAATATCATTTTTTTCCAGACAGTGGTCAAAATGATTGCTTGAAAAACTGATCTGAATCAACATGATCACTGGTCCAAAAGAGCAAAGTCTAAATCCACTTTTCCACAGAAATATGTCTCTTTTTTTCATATAGGCTTATAGAATATTGCTTTGCATATGTTGCTTCTTCAAAGACCATTTAAATCTGAAGCAGGAAACAGTACAGGTATCTGAACTTACCTGGGGTTGGGAATCTGTATCCCACAGGCAGCTTTGGTCTGACATTTAAATTTAAGATGCAGTTGTGCAAATAAAAAAAAAGAGTGGTTGAAATAAACCTGGTTAATAATAGACCAAAAACGCTGGTCTATTATTGAAATGTGAAAGCTGTGAAATGTGATTGGTTATCGGTGATGTGGTGGGCGTGGCTACTGTTGCACTGGTGATTCATGAAATTAGATCCAGACGAGATAGAACGCAGAGAACATCAGAATTAGAGGTCAACCGATATTGAATTTTACAGATACCGATAGTTAGGTTGGACCTCACTTGCCGACAGTGGTGGAGGAAGTACATAAGTTTAGTACTTAAGTAAAAGTACAACTACCCTGCAAAATATATACTTAAGTAA
>JAUCMT010000058.1:520773-534641 GCA_032357475.1 Enteromius thamalakanensis
AAGCGAGTAAACTCAAAATGTTCACGCGTCTAACTTTGCGCGAATAGCGCGATTTATTCGCGCAATTCGCGTCCGGTCTGAACGCACCTTAAGAGATTACTTTCTCCAAACTTTTGAACAAACATATCTGTTATGAAAAATAACATGAAATAACCCCCATATAGCATACATGAATCATCTCATAGCAGACCTACTGCATACAGGTGGAGCTGGGGAAGGTGGAGGGTTTCTGAACTGCTTCAACAAATAAAAACCTGGTATCTGAATACTGAACAGTGAGCTCATTGGCTACTGATGCTGGAGAAAACCAATCAGCTGTGCCATGTAATAATGATGTCATTAGCTCAGATTTAGTTAGACTTACCGGACAGCGCCATCTAGAGTTTCATGCCATAACTCTGTATATATACTCACTTAGTATATAAATGAAATGTATTACATATACATACAGATTTCAAAACACACAAATAAAATTTGCACATAGCATTAGTTTTGTATGAAGGAGATGCCAAATAAGCTGCAGCAGCTTACAAAAAATTTAATTAATGAAATTAAAACACAAGTCAGTTAACCTTTCAAAATGTATGTTTGGCTTTAAGACGTCACTTTGAAACTTTTCCAAAGTCACTCTTTGAGATGATTCAGCTAATCCAATTAGTTTTAAAGAAGAAAGAGGTCTTGGATCAGCAAGCGCTTCCAGCTAGCAGAATGACTCAGACAGACACTTCTCGAGAACCGCAGGAAACATCTGGATAAAGCACTAACAACACCCTCAAACCCCCAGCGTTCTCCATCTCAAACAGCCATCAGAACCAATGTGGCAAGAAGAGCTCAAACATCCCCAGTGGGCAAAGACAGACATGATGCCCCAGATCAAAAGACGCTGAAGCTGGGAGGATTTGTGTGGGCACAGAAAGAGAGTCAGCGTACCTGGGATGCTTTGTCTTCTGGATGTGAGGGAGTTGTCTGGCCCTGTCGAGTCTTTGTTCCCCTTGGAGTATGGCCCATCATCTGCATGACAAGGAAAGCAATAAAAAAGACCTTAGAGAGAGCCTTCCACCTGTGAAAAACGACATCCGCTGTTTGTTCAAACGAAAGACTGCTGGTGAGTGACTCCCACAAAAACTGGGAAGAGTGCACCTGGGGCACATCGGGACAATTTATGTTATATACATGTATGCCCTTAGTGCATTAATAGAAAAACACATTCACAAAACTGTCAACAAATAAATTATTGCCTTGTCATTGCAAAATTGTAAGTGTGTATAACATGCTAGTATTTTAACTGGCTTTAATGTTTGCTTATTTAAATTAAAATTATACAAAATAATACTAAAATCAATCAATCAAGTCACTTTTATTTCTATAGCGCTTTTAACAATACAGATTACACTGAACATGATCAAATAGAAGAATAGAGTGATGGTAATGCATAATGACCAAATTAAACTATTTATTTATTAAATGCAGAGATGAACTCTGTAGTCAAGACTAAAACTAAACTAAACCAGAAATATAATAAAAATCACCATTACTGTGAAATACTAATATAGTAGTAGTAGTAGTAAACTGACATAAAATAACATCTAAACTATGTCAAAAATCATTAAAATTCAATACAAGTTAACTATATATACACATTGTATCTGATAGAAAGATATAGTTAAACAGGAAGCACATTTATTGATTTTAAACAGATTGTATGACACCTCTATAGCACTGTATTTATGAACTGCTGTATATGAGTGCAGTGTGTATTAGCATCCAGAGACATGCGTATGAGGATTTGTCATCTATTGACAGGAATAATCACAGAAACACAATCACTCTTTAAAGAAAACATTTGTGTGACAAACGTATTTTGAATTGTTTTCTATCAAGCCGGATGCCTGGGTACACTTGCTTCATTTGGAGCGGTTAAAATATTCATGAGCAGCAGAAATGTAATTTCTTCAAAGTTTCTACATAAATTAGGATTTTCCCCTTGTGCACTGGGCTCATCAGCACTCAGCGTCTCTGGAGCTTCCTTACACTTCATCTTTTCACGCCAGCAGGACAAACACTATTAATGTATTCAGCCAAAAGAAAATAACACCTGTTGCTTCCATTGTTATGATCCTAATTTTTGCTTGTGTTTCCTTTAAATCAAAGAAAAGTCCAAAACAAAGTCTGTCTTTTACTCTTCCTTATATGTCATTTTTAACCTGTATAACTGTACTTTTCTGTTTTATTTATAAGTGGGAGACATTATTGTTTAGTAATGTATAAAGTTGTGCAGGGAACAGCAACGCAAAAACATAACAAAAGAGACAGACAAAAAAAACAACTAAAAAGAACCTAAATAAACAAATAACAACAAAACACAAAAAGCAAAACATAAACTAAACGAACAAATCAACACACACACAAACTGACACTAAACAAAACGCAAACAAACAAAACTAAACAGAAACTAAACAAACAAATCAAAACAAAAACAAAACAATGAAACGCACACAAAAAAGAAACTAAACAAAAACAACACAAACAAAAAAAACAAAACAGAAACTAAAACAAAACAATAAAACAAACAAAACTTCACACAAAATAACAGTAAAAGCGAACAAAACAGACAATAAAAAAATAAACAAAACAACAAGAAAAACACAAAACAAAAGGAAAAAAAAAACAGAAATGAAATAAGCAAACAAACAAAACACAACAGGAACAAATAAACAAACTCCCACACAGAATACATGAATTAAATAACAAACAAACAAATAAAATCTGAAGTTTTGTAATGAAAGACGGCAGGTAAGAGACCATCACCTGACTGAGGTCATGCTGCGTGAGGAGATAAGAGTCTTCCAGCAGCAGTTATATGTTCTTATTACTTGAGAACAGATATGAGTTATGAGTGTTAGCTGATACCAGACACTTCCTGTCTACTTTTCAACTGAACCTGATACTGATTTAACTAGAACCTAATCTAAATCAAAAACCTGAAGGACATGTTCTAAACATCTTTTAATGTCTGACAGGAAACTTTCTGCAGATGAGCGGATAGTAACAATATGTTTTCGAGCGTATTAAAGGAGGTATGTGTGCTCTCTGTAGCATGACTAGCATTGTGTGTTCAGAGCTTTAGCATGTTTAACATATTTACATCAAGATGTTGTTCCTGAGGGGTTTTGGCATGATTAGCTAGTTGCTGTTGTTTTTTTTCTTCATGTTATTATGCTCTAGAGGGCTTTATATTTAGCTCATGCAGTTCTTAAGGTTTTCTGTGGGAAAACAAGCATGATTATCATTAACATCGCATTACACCATGTCTTCACCAGATGCCATTAACCAGCGAAGGACCAGCTTAAACCGGCATCCCAGCTTCCAAACATACCTAACCAGCATATACTGTTTTTACTGACCCAGATAGCACACGTACGTCTGCAAGATGTCTTTTAAAGATCTCTTGATCTGGAAAGCATCTGCTGTCTACAAACGTCTGGCAGACGTCTTACAGATGTCAGTTTTACATACATTCTAAATCATAAACATCTTCAAGACATCTTATAGACGTCTATTTGACATCTAAAAGGTGACGTCCTATAGACGTATTGCAGATGAGCAAACAACCTAAATAATACGTCTTGCAGATGTAAAGTAGATGTCTCCTAGATGTACGTGTGCTATCTGGGGCCGCTCCAACGACCCGCGTCTGACGACTGAGAACACACTAAACTCATCCTCAGAACCTTTCCGTTCACACACTTGCATAAAGTTTGATCCTGGTCTTTATGTCTTGTCTCCTGTGAATGGTGTGGCTTCATTTATCAGGGAGCTTTACTCGCAGCAAACGAACAAAACAACAGGTGTTTCACCACAGATCAAAGGAAGTGATGACGTTAATCATGAGGTGGTATATGGACAGACACCTGGATTTTAAATATATGCGCATAATTAGATGAGTGAGCCGCTGTCATCAGCTTCGGAAGATCAAACACGCTCGTCAGAATCTCCTGAGCTGTCAAACTGTTCATATCTGCACTGCATTTTATGATTTTTTAAGCGTAACTTATTTAATGTCTTCTGCTTTAATATATTGAAGTTTTTTTAATGTCGTTATATTTTTGAGTGGCGTTAACATTTCTTCTCATCGTCATGTGTAATCTTGTATACGACGCTAAGGTCCTCATATATAACACAAAAATCATTTTGTCATGTTTGTCATTATTATTATTATTCCTGACGCACTGTATGGGTTTTTGTTCTGCTAAACAAACCGGTTTCACTTCCCTAGTGATCTAGTTTTCTATGAGCTGCAGTGTGAACGCTCTCCTCCAATCACATCCTTCGATTCGCACCTTCTCTCTGTGTGTGTGTGTGTGTGTGTGTGTGTGTTTCTCGTACTGGTGGAATAGAAGAGAATCTCCTGAATTCTCTCCTGCACTGCTAAGAAGGAGCGTGTACATTAGATGAGTTTATACAATCTTTTTGTTTTGTGTATATGAATGGCTATATGTTAACCTTGAAGAAAAATTAAAAATAACAAATTCTATGACAAAACCTATAATAAATTAATTTGAAAAAGCCCTTTGTATATGTATTTATATGTTTGACTGTGACAAATCCTTCTGTTTCATGCTTCATATGTGACCCTGGAGCACAAAAACCGCTTCTGAGGTACATAACTTTCTGAAAAAAACACATTTTTGTATTTTTCCAGTTGAAAAATCAAAATGTGTTCATAAAACATGATCTTTAATTAATATCCTTAGGGTTTTTGGCATGAAAGAAAAATGAATCATTTTGACCAATCCGATGTATTCTTGTCTGTTGTTTTTTTATTTTCTGTTGTGTTTTGGGCAGGTTTCTATTGTTTTTTTCAGCAGGGCCATTTCATAAATATGAAACATTATTTAAGATTATCACCTTGCAAGCTGCTCCTTGCTGATGGCTGTTTTTATGACATTAAACACGTATGAGGTTTAAGCTAAAGATTTTTTTTGCCATTATTTGGTTAAGAGGTCAGGTTAATGGTTTCATATTTGATTGTAAGTATTGATCTCTGACAAGAATCATTTTGTTCATAGAAACCTCAAATGGTTCAGATGTCCTCTAGTGAACCGAGTACACACTAGAGGGCAGCACACACACACACGCATGCAGATTTCACTGCAGCCGCTGATAATAATCATCTGTTAATGAGAAATATTGCGCTAAAGGATCACGTTCAAACTATTGTCAAGACTAGATAGCAGGGGTTACAGCGATGATTGAGACCAGCTGAGCGGTTGTTTCTGGTGATGTTATTATTGTCTCTGTTGTCTTTCAGAAGAAGCAGATAAAGAATAGAGCGGAGACATGAAATATCTGACTGGATGAAAAACAACATCTGAGTATTTTGTTGCTTGATTTAATATACAATAATAAACAGTATAAACATACACAGCTAAAAATGAGCCAAAACAAGTGAGAATACACAAATACTTGTTTTCCGTGAGGAAAGTCTGCAAACACACGGCTAGCACCAGTTCTTGGAAAAAAACCTCAGAGAAACCTCAACAAGGTCTTTTTAGGCACCTAATGAACATGAAAACAAAACACTTTATTTCCCTGAAACTCAATCTCAGAAGAAACCAGTCACAGAAGCATCGTGAGAACAGCTTCACAGAGATCATCACTGCGAGATCGAGCTGACGACTGATTCACTGCAAACCTTAGTATTTGATGCTTTTCTCGTTCCCCGGCATCTTTTGACACAGCTAAAGCGTTACTCCAGCCCAAAACGAAAACATTGGCATTAATCACCTGCATGTTGTTCAACTTTGTTCATCTTTGGAACACAACTGAAGATATTTTTTATTAAAAAACAGTTTAGTAATCTTCAATATAACACTCAGGTGATGCCCAGAGACACGGAGGAGAGGAACTGATGAAGAAGGTGGTGTTTTTATTTATCTTCTGCACAAAAAGTATTCTCATACCTTCATAACATTACGCTTGAACCACTGATGAAAATCTAATATTCTGATGATATCTTGACCAAATTATAATTTTGAGGTGGAGTAACCCTTCAAAGAGAATAATGAACTTCTTGAGAACCTCTTTTGTTCCACAGAAGAAAGAAACCATAAACTGAGGATTACTGAGTTTACTCTGAGATCAGATGAAGAGATGAGTTGAAGGAAGTGGTTTTAATGGCTTCTGTTGTCATCATTTGTCGCAAAAGCATCTTGATGTATATGTTCTCATGTCAAATCTTCCAGGAACAACACCCTCAAAACCACTTTAAATGATGTTAGATTTTGGGTAAAAATATCATTTGAAGAATGTTTAAGGAACATCGTAGTGACTTTAAAAGGATGTTCTGATTTTAGTAATCCTACACTATTATATAAATATATATATATATATATACCTTGGTGACATTTGAAAGGTTTTAGAAACGTTGATGTAATGTTTGTTATACTGTAGGCTTCTTCAGTGAAATCTCTGTTCTCTGACCAGCGTGAACTCTTCAGATTCGTTCTCAGGGTATGAAGGAGGAGAACCAGACACATCCTGCTGGATTGACCTGATTCCTTTTAAAATACACAGACCTGTTAGTCTGGAATACAAGTCCTGCTCAGGCTGCTCAGCAGCTCCAATTAAACACTTCCAACTCTTTACGCCTTTCAAGGATTTTTCTTCAACAGCAGTGTGTTCAGTTGAAAAGCTAAAGGTTCACACACACACACACTCGTGTCTCTGCAATTCTTAAACTTTTAGAACTTTTAGTATTTTCGTCTAGTTTCTAGTCAAAATATAAAACATTTCTTAAATTATTTGGTAAGCAAAACAACTAGATATGTAGCCGTAATATTTGTAACTCTGCCAGTGCACTCATAAAAATATAGGTGCTTCACGACCCTTAACATCTGAAAAGGTTATTTGTTTCAAAAGATGGTTCTTCAGATTAAAATAAAAAAGTAAGAAAGAGATGGTTCTTATCAGAATATTAAACTAAATGGTTCTTCTGTTGCATTGCTGTGAAAAGCACCAGTATTTTTAAGAATACTTCATTGGGAGATAGTTTTACTTGTTTTAAGCAAAATGAAATTTAGTTAATTATTTCCCAGAGAAACAAGGCTACAGTTTTTTTTTGCTTACCAAGTATTTGATTTTAATTTAAGAATTTTTAGACTAGAAACAATAAGTAAGATACACCTTTATTGCAGTGTGGCTGCTCTTCATCCTAGACGTTAGGAGCCACCAGGTGTCCGTTGAAGGTGATGTAGACGTCCACATCATCGCTGTAGATGGCGTTGTCGCGCTGGCGCTTGTAGAGCCGGACCCAGACCTCGTCGTTGAGCTCCAGCCGCAGCATGACGCTCTGGCTCTGCATGATTGAGCGGTCGCTGGGCTGAGCGTACAGGATCACCTGCTGCCGCTCGTTGTGCATCAGGTGCAGGTGCGTCTCCTTGAAGTTCCAGGTGTGAATGTTGACATTAAAGAAATAGACTCCCGGGACGAAGCAGTAGAACTTGCCCTTGAACATGTTGAAGTGTTCGCCCAGGTTGACGAAGACGGTGTCGAAGATCAGGGCCTGGTAGTAATCGGCGCTGTGCAGAGCTTTGCGGCGGCCAACAGAGAAAGACGACTGCTGGACTTTGCAGGGGTCTCCTGGGGACCCGGTGTCTCCTTTACTGCCTTTAGGTCCCATCGCACCTTTGAGTCCAGGGGGTCCATCCACTCCGGCTTTGCCAGGCGTCCCTCTGTCCCCCCGCTCTCCTTTTTCCCCTGTCAACAATCAATCCATGAGCAAGTCGTGCGTAATCAGTATGTTGTGGGTAATGCATTATAAGTAGTGTGAGTTACATTATCAAGTAACTAGTAAAACATTACTTTTACATTTACAAGAAAATATCAGAGTTATGTTTTCAAACCAGTCACTTTGTTTTCCCATTTAATCACAGACAGCTCTTTTGTCCCCATGTTGAGATCCTTGTCCCCTGAGGATTATTCCCTTTTGGTGTGAAAGGGCCTTTACAGTTACCAAAAATATACCTTTTGTGTTTTTTGTTATTAAAAATGAGTAAGCAATCCCAGTTTAGGTGACAAAAAGTCAAAAGTAAAGCAATGCATATTTCCGACAAGTAGATGTCCTTGTCTTGATCCTTCAGTCATTGTGAAATATTTGTGTTAACGATAGTGTCCTTTTAATTCAATCTTTACAAAAGGCATTGAAAATTCGAGAAAATACTAACTTGGTTTAATCTACGATGTGTCAGTAACTAGTGCTGTCAAATAAGTCAGTTTTTTAGTTATATCAAATGGTCTAAATGATCAGACCCATGTTTTTCAAAAACAGTACAAAGTGCAGCGCTCACATGCCCATCAGAAGGGAAAAACTAGAACTCTATTTTCTCTTTATTTTGTCTTTTAGACTATTTGCAGACTAAAATGCTTTCCAGTGAGCAGGGTTTTTGCCGGCGACAGATGTTACTCACCACCACCTAAATTACCCCTTATAAAGCTCAAACCAAATAAACCATGGTCACATGACTTCACAGCGCGTTGTGGTAAGTCTCAGGAATCTCTCTGTACTGAAATGGATTTGACCACTAGCAATCCGTCCGCTGCGGGTGAAGAATGAACATTACTGAAGAACAAGTAAACAAAAGTCGTGATTTTCTCTTTTGGCTCTTTTATTTGTTCCTTTCGAGCTGCAGTTCTGAACAAAACTGGGACACAGTGATGGAAAACAAATGTTAAAACTTTGACAAAATGTCTAATTATGTATAATTAAAACAGTAGAATAGACTCTGGAGAAAGCGCTTCCTGTATCTGTATGTCAAAGGTTGTCCTTTAGTAATACATAGACATAATACAGTATTATGGTAATAACTTATATGCCACTTCGTAGAATCTAGTCAAATTATACACATAAAACAAGGATGCCACAAACTTTTAGTGAATGTTCTGCAAATAACATAATTTCGAAAAGATCGCTGGACGAATTAATCATACGCGGCTGGCAGCTCATCATCTAACCATTCCTTCGTTAAATCCACACCCAATCGAATCCATTCCTCCTCGCTATAAATATCCCCGCTTTTCTTTCTCCCGCATCTCGCTATCTAGCAATCACTACCCAAACTCAAAGCTAAGGTGTCCGAAACTGATTCTTCCGATTACGTTCACACAAGACCAGCTCTGACTCCGGCCGCTCACCAAGCCGCAGCCCCGACAGCTACTCAACTCGAGCCTGCGGGACCCAGCAGGACACTCCCCTGCGAAGCGAGCCCGCTCGCGCTCGCCTCCTCTCGCCAGACAGCCACCACCATCCCCTGCCTCTTCCTACACCTCAGCCCAATCGACATCCGGAAAATCATAATCCATAATCAACCATAATCACACTACGCAAATCCCTCACCTCCGCCGGAATTAACTTTTACAGAAAGGCAAACAAACAGGACCTCCTAAATCTCATCAACATCCACCTTCCAGATGCTTCACCACCAGCTTAAACATCCCCAAGAAAAAGGCTAAACAAAACAACTCACCTCACGCCCGCTCCTCCTTCACAGCCACGCAGATCCAGCCGCCTGACACCCTCCGCCAGCCTCGGCCGTGCTCCGGGTTCAGAAAGCTTCCGGCCACAAGCCAGCCTCAGCTCACCAGCCAACCCGGTTCCATCTCCACTGCCCAACTCCACCAAGCCATCACATTTCACAAATTGGCCCCCGGTCCCTCCAAGCTCCCTCCACCGCGATGAACAGTCAAATACTAATTTCCATTTCCTCTCTCCCCAAATTTCCAACAGCCTGGGCCCTCCCGCATGGACAATACTCAACATTCTTTCTCGTCTTACCCTTCAAACCTCCCTTCCTTCCAGCCAGCCTGCGTCTCTCCCTCCTACCACTAACCCCCTCTCCACCACCTCATCCACCTCCTAGATGACTTTCCACTATCATGCCCCTTCTCAGACGAATGGTCTGAATTTCTGCCCTTAACCAATTCATCCATACAGCTAAACAGAGCCCAGGGAAAGACAACACCATTGCTGACTCACTGTCTCGTTTTCTGTTCCAGAAATTCAGGACATTGGCTGCCGACCGCAGTACCTCCTTATTCGCAGCTCATATTCCCCTGAACCATCCATTAAGACCCCTGTACGAAAAATCCATGAAGTCCATGCTCCTAACCCTAGCCCCTAGAACACTCCAATCATATCTCAACTCTCTCAGAATCTTCCAAGCCAATTCAATCAAAGGTTATCTAAGCGGAATCCAATTTTTAAATAAATTGATTAATGGTTCCACCTCTCCTAATATCTCTAACGCCCAAACCCACCTAATCATTAAGGGCATACAGAGAGAAAACCCTTCCCGTCCCGACCAAAGGCTACCCATAACTCTGCAGATCTTAGCCCTCTGCATCTCCACCCTCTGCCGAGGCTACAGCTCCGCCGCTTCTCTGAAGGCTTTAGATATTACATCCGCTTAGACCCAGCTTCCATTCTCCAAGCCATGCTCACCCTTTCCAGCCCCACACAAAGCACAAACTCGCCTCATACCTCTTTAAAAAGGTAACCAAATCTTCTTCTCTCCCTTCCCACCTCCACAGAGGTTCCCTAAACCTTTGCAGAGGTTTTCCGCCTCCCAAACCCTTACCTCCACAGAGGTCTTTGCTCTCCTATCCCACCTCCACAGAGGATCCCTAAATCTTAGCAGAGGTTTCATTTTCCATCTCCTAACCCCTTACCTCCGCACATGTCTCTGATCTCCTGTCCAACCTCCGCAGAGGTCTACAAACCTTCGCAGAGGTTCTGTTCCTCACCTCCACAGAGGCATCCCTTCTCACAAGCCTAAAATTTCTGTCCAACCTCCCCTCCCATGTTGTATGTATATTCATTTATTGAAATTTTACCACTTTCTAACACTTGTCTCTGCTTTACCAAAAGGTCCCTGGTTATGTTAAAAAGGTCCCTGGTACTGTTAAAAACACACCCATCCGTCCAGCATCCTCTCTACTTGCTTCTTTGGGGGGCTGCAAATTTGGCTGCTGTCCTCTCAAGCTTTTTTGGGGGGCAGACGAAGATCAAGCCGAACGCCAATCTCTTGCCCACTCTAGGATTCAAACCTTTAGGGTTCGGAGTCCGGCTTTCTCCATGCTCGCTCCCCAGACAGCACGCCAAATTCTGTATTTTATTTCTATTAATGAGGAAGTGTGAACTCTTCAAATATTGAACAAGCAACTTTGGTGGAATGTTACATTCCCTATGACACCAAAACAATAAAACAGATTACAAAGCAGGCATTTGTTGATCCAATGTAGACATAATTACTGATTATCATGACCTAGTTCTGTATTTGTGTTGCATTTGGGTGGTGTTTGAAAATGAACCCACTCTGTGACGGAGAAAAGTGGTTTAAACGAGTAGTCTTAGGAGGGTGTGGACAAGTCATAAATTTATATATATAAATATATAGAATATCTTCAGGGCTCTTATCTCTGTACTAACAGCTCGTAACACTCCAAAGAGAAATGAAAAATTTAAATTGCATCATATGACCTCTTTAATAATGGTAATTATTCAAAAGAAGTACGTACTCAGAGGGTATGTAAGTGTAAGTGTAAGAGTCTAGCTCTGTCTTACCTTTGAGGATGGTCATGTTAATGATGGTGCGGATCTCCGGCGTATGATTGGCTGCAGGCTGGGGGGCGGGGTTCAGGGGTGGGTCCAGGTGATCACAGCACCTGCGGCAGTACCTGGGTGTGGGTCTGGATGGAGATGGTACCGATGCCACGGAGGCCAGCAGCAGCAGAAACACGGCCAACATCACGACACCTGCAGACCAGGAGCACTGTGAAGAACCTGCTCCAGGAAGCTCTGCTTGAGCCCAATTACACTAAATCTTCTCTTCTCACACAGTTTCTGAAAGTTCACTCAGCAGACCCTAACCCTAACAGCAGAAACAATCCATAAACTATTTTCCATTTCATAAAACACTTTTTACAGATGATGCCGACCCTGAACCAACATACAAAACTACCAAATAATGTTATATGATTAATCACAGCATATAATGATTCACGTCTGTTTAAATATGTCTAGATATAAGTGCTAGATATTTACTGTACATTTCTGCCATATGAACATCAACCTGACATAGACACAAAGCTACTCCTAAACATAATGTAGGAACTTTAAAATAGAAACGGATTCTTCTGTAAAGCTGCTTTGCTATGATTAGTATGGTGAACAGCGCTCTACAAACAAACTTGAGTTGTCTCAGCATGTTTCTAGCATCACAATGCCTTCCGTTTTTTTAAAGTGCTTCATATGATACAGCATGTCACAGCTTCACAGTAGCTATGTAAAAAAATAAAGCTTTGATTCCATCTCCCAATATGCACCCGCCTCAATTAAGTGCTTTGTGTATTTCATGATTTTATGCATGTCTTGTCATTTCTATTCCATTAAGCAATTTTGCATAAAACACAGCTGTAACAAACAGGAGAATAACAGGATCAGTGATGGAGGATATGGAGACGGTTCAGGTAAAATAGTGTGAGTTCATCAAATGAGTTTTTGTTGTAACATCCATAAAATACTGCCAGTCTAATAATTATTAATGATCCTTTTTAAAATATAAAGCACCCTATAAAATAAAAATCATATGAGAGATGTTCCCATCATGCAGCAGGAGCCCGAGGTTAAATGTCAGTCAGGAAATCTCCAGAGCGAGAACGAGGAATAAAAACTGCTATAAAAAATGTCATTTATGGATCTCATCTGTGGCCGGGTCACACATGGACGCTTTCTTTCTGTTCTTCAGTTCAACACATTATTCACTCATTGAAGTGTCTACAGCATCATCTCTGTCGTTCTCTCTTCAAAATACTTTATCCTGGATGCTTCTCCTTATAATTAGGCTTCATTTGCAGTCTATAACATCGCTTTTAAAGAACAATCAGAGAACATGAATGATTCATTGAGCCGTAGCAGCAGCTGTTCTTATGAAAACCAGATGAGAGAGAGAGAGAGAGAGAGAGAAAGAGCCACGTCCTCACGCGAGTTATCAATCTCATCTAACAATCCTCACACACTTCTTTGTCTCTGTCCAAACAAACGACATGAAAACCTGGCCTGACTGGTCCAGCTGAACCGTCTGACTGAAGCTCTCACACAAACACTTGAGAAATCCAGAAAAGTAAAGCTGAGACTCACCACTGCGTCCTCGAGCTCCTTCTCTCTCCTCTCTCTTACATTAGGAGGAGTGTCCTCTGTTCCCTCCCTCTCCTGTTTCTCTCTCATTGTGTTTCTTGCCCAGTCTGTGCTGTAAATATGTACAGTATTACTGTAAGCAACACATGCTGCTGTGAGTAAACAGATCCTGACGCTGTGCTGAGAAACCCTGTCAAGATCATGAAGAGAGATATGTCTAATCCTGTTCAACATTAATTCGTCAGATCATCAGATCAGTTCTAGTGCTTTAGATCAGAAAACCATGATGGCATTTCTTCATAATGTCTTTACATTTATAAGATGATGCTGAACAACAATATAGTGAAATGCTGTAAAAATACAAGCAATCGAGCAGATTTACTGTATAGATGTGACCCTGGACCACTCAACCATGAGGATCCATTTTTTTATTGAGAAAAACACCTGAAAATTGGTCTAAATGAAGCTGTGCATATTACTAATCAGACATGAAGTTTGTTTTGATGTATTTACAGGAGGAAATTAACACACAGACTTTATTAAAGAGTTTGCTGATTTTCTAACTGAGTTAGTACTGGTGGCAGATAAAGTCTTAATTATTGGTGATTTTAATATCCATGTTGATAAAGAAAAAGATGTGTTAGGATCTGCTTTCTTAGATATTCTGAACTCTATT
>JAUCMT010000058.1:561932-582848 GCA_032357475.1 Enteromius thamalakanensis
CTTCTCTGAACACTCTTCTCACTCTTCTCTGAACACTCTTCTCTGAACACTCTTCTCACTCTTCTCTGAACACTCTTCTCACTCTTCTCTGAACACTCTTCTCTGAACACTCTTCTCACTCTTCTCTGAACACTCTTCTCACTCTTCTCTGAACACTCTTCTCTGAACACTCTTCTCACTCTTCTCTGAACACTCTTAGACAGCTCGTGAGTTCAGGAAAACAGAGCCATTCGAACACCACATCATTCACTGATCACCTACACTTACAGCTCTCTCCTTCATTACTACTTTCCACCCTGTATTATTTCTGATCATGCAGTTCGACATCTGTGTGTGTCTGGTGTGTATCTGTCAGGTGTGTGAGCTGCAAGGATCTGCTCACCTTCCAGCTCTGAGCAGCAGATCTGTACTGGAGCCCGTATTCAGGCTTTAAAAAGTTTCTTACAGGAACAAAACTCCAAGAAACATTGCCCCCGTGAACTCGCACACTCTGAGGAGGAGCTGGTTTCACCACTGCGCACACAAACACATCATAATCAGTGCTGATAAACAGGTCAGATTAAAGCCAGAAGTGTCTGATTAACCGACCTGATCTCATGGCAATTCGTACATATTTTACGTACAAATTCATACAAATCATACGAAATGGTACGAATTGGCCCAAATTTGGCACCTCGTAAGAATATGTACGAATTGCTTGTGAGACTGTGTCTGATTAACTGATGGACTGCTTCACACGTGGAAACATTAGTGACTGATACACAGCATGTCTGGGGAGGTATTATATGTGACTCACCACTGTTTTGTGCTAAATAGCGTGCTCTTTTAGCCACAGGATTTGTGTAGCCGTCACACCGGACTTCTTCCTCTAGTTGGGTCCCTTTTGATATTTTACCATACTGCATCAGAAGAGAAAGAAATAATGCATCTGTATGACTCGTCATATGTTCGTTTTGTTAATTACTCAATGAATCTTTAGTTTAATATGACACGCAAGCGTGCATTCAGTCACCTCGCTTTTAAAATCCACCGTGGCAGAGCGTATACCAGGCTGTGCCGGATCTGCAAACATCTGCGCCGTCTCTACTAGAAGCTTCTCCCTAAAAGCACGTAATCACAAGTTTTATTTTTCTAGATTTACCTCACAAACTAACTAACAGATCAATTAGTATAATTAAGAGAAAGGAATGTAAAACTCTTTCGACACTAAAGAATCACCTGAAAACATTCATTAGTTCTGGATCTGGTACAGTATTAATGCTGATTGTTTAATCACAAGCTAATTATGTTATGAAATCAAGTTTTCCTTACAGCCTCTCGAGCGTCACATGAATCCAGCAGACGGTCTCGGGTCGGACCGGAGGGATCACGTCCAGTTTTGAGGTGTCCCAAACACATGTTACGTTGTTTAAGTAATCATTATGACAGGTTAAACCTGAGGAAAGAGCAACATCTGAGCAATTCAAACTAAAAATAAACCTTACAAAAGGGTGTTTTCACAGTGCCACCACAGAACAACCCTTTTTAGTTCCGCATCGAAGCATACAGTAAACAGTTCATAAAAGAACCAGCTTTATTTTATGAACCCAAAGATGTTTAAGATGCGTTTCAAAGGTGTTTAATGGAACATCGCTGATAATTGAGAAACACAATTACTGAAAGTGTTTGAACCTATCCATAAATCTTTTAAAAGAGATCAGTCTTAAAGGAATAGTTGAAAAAAATGAATATCATTTAATGACCCTTGAGTAGTTCTAAACCTGCATGAATATCTTTCTTCTACTGGACACAGGCTTTGCAACCAGGCTGTTTTGCTGTTTTTTTATCACTATGGTGACCCAAAACAGCCTGGTAACAAACTTGCATAGAAATATCTTCCTTTGTGTTCGACAGAACAAAGAAATGCATACAGGTTTGGAGCTACCCAAGCGTCAGTACATGATGACAGAATTTTTGGGTCAAATATTTCTTTAATAAATCACACCTATCATTAATAAATCATACCTAGGATTACCTATTATTAACAGGTCTAACATCCCTGTTATTAAGTAGTAGCAATAAATGAAGTGATGTGTTATTGATCAGAGGTTTGGTGTGGAGTACCACAAGGCTCAGTACTAGGACCGTTGCGTTTTTCCCTCTACAGGTGCATAGCTTAGGGTTTTCTTCAGATTTATCTGCTTACAAGGCGTATAGATGATCTACACACACAGACCGATCACAACACGCACTCAATGCCCATCAGTTCTTACTTTGATCTGCAAGAGCCGAATGTGATGATGTCATCAAAATCATCACCAAAGCTAGGATCTGCATGATGGCGTTTTCCTCCCAGCATGCATCTGGAAATCTGTTGGGAGACAGAGAGACATTCGTTTGTCACATCTTCTTTGCAAACACATAGAGCATGACAAATAAAGCTTCAAAATTCATTTTCTTCCCCCAAACGCTCACACACTCATCAGGTGGAAAAACCCAAACCACAAAGAGAAGAGCAAATACACATCACCCACAGACTGAGATATAAGACACAGAGTGGCTTCAGAGCGCGACAACATCGTTACGATAAACGGCGCTAACCACAGGACCGACAGAACACATGGACGAGGGACTCGCTATTAATAACAATTTGCACTCGGAAATATCTTACATAAATAAAATTATGAGGAGATTTAATTATGAGAAGATTTTCGTCCTGCTTAAATAAACTGTAATTAATAATTAATACAATTGAGAACAGAAGGAAAGTATCAACAGTGTTTAAACTTAATAAATCAACACGCTCATATTTCAGAAACCTAGAAGTTGTCTGGAAATATTTGATCATATTTGAGCTTTAAACAGCACTGAAAGACAATGTGTGTGTGATGATGATGATGATGCTCCTTCACTACACTATCACACTATCATCCTCTCCACTGAAGAAGAGTTTTCTGGTACACTCTTGATTGGAGCAGAAGCTTGACGCTGACAGGTGTGTGTAGAGTCTGAATTAAAGCGTGTTACATACGTGTGGAGCGAAGACGTCCCAGCGCTGAGCGTCGTGGTGTCACTCACTCGTGTCCCTGTCTCTGAGTGTAAGAGCAGAGCGATTCTCCACCAACTCAGCCCTTCCTTTCACACACACACACATACACAGGTAGTGAAACGAGTCATGGATTGCACCAGTGCTGGGCTGTTGCGGTGACATTTACAGGCAGGAAACGAGAAGTGTGTAGGAGGAAACGTCATACTCCTGTCCATTATACCCAAAAACACACGTTACACACCAACTGCTGGGAACAGGTGTGTGTACATGCTTGAAAGAAAATGTGTGTGCTAGTGTGTGTACATGTTTGTCTCTAGGTTTGTGTTTCAGTGTGTGTTTTTGTGTTTTAGAGTATGTGTTTGTGTGTGTCAGAGTGTGTGTGTGTGTGTGTGTGTGTGTCTGTGTGTGTTTGTGTGTCAGTGTGTGTTTGTGTTTTCACATTTCCGAGAAGCTGTAAATAACTGACCACAGTTTCGTGGTTATGGTCCTGAAACCTCTTTACGGCTCTAGTAAATATCTATCTATCTATCTATCTATCTATCTATCTATCTATCTATCTATCTATCTATCTAACTATCTCTCTATCTATCTATCTAACTATCTCTCTATCTATCTATCTATCTATCTATCTATCTATCTATCTATCCATCTATCGCTCTCTCTCTCTCTCTCTCTCTCTCTCTCTCTCTCGTTCCGTTGGTTTCTGAAGGTTAACACACGTCTTAGGGGGTGCACCTGTGTTGGTCTGAGCAGCAGAAGCAGGTGTTCTCATTTCACTCTTTCAGAAAAACAAAACTCCATCAGTAGATGAACGATTCGTCCGAGTCAGTTAAAGGGTTAGTTCATATCACTCACCCTCACGTCGTTCCAAACCCAGAAGACCTTCATTCATCTTCAGAACACAAATGAAGATATCCTGATGATATCAGAGAGCTGTCTGAAGTGATCCAGATCCAGAAACACAGTAAAAACATGGTAAAACAGTCTATGATCAGTGGATCATCTTCAGTTTTGACATCATAAACTCAATTATTCTTCTCCTGTGGTTTATGTTCTCCGGTCTTTTAGAGAGAATCAGCTGGAGATTACGCTCGTTTCACCCGGATCTAAACGAGGATGATTAACTCAGATGTGCTTTGAGATACTCTCTACAATATCAGAAGATGTAAGTCACGGGAGAAGAGCAAATGATCTTGTGAACCTGAAGTTGATCTGAAGAGACTGTTTTACCATGTTTTTACTGTGTTTCTGGATCTGGATCACTTCAGGTGTTGCTGTCTATGGAGGGACAGACAGCTCTCTGATATCATCAGAATATCTTCATTAGTGTTCACGAGGGGGAGTCATTCATGACAGAATTTTCCTTTTCAGATGAACTTAACCTTTAATGCTGATATCAGTTGAAAGGATTTCCAGACAATCAGTCTGTTATCAGGATTCCTGGTTAGTTTCCTCGGTTTAAGCTGACAGCTTCTCTCGGTGTGTGTCGCTCTAACCTGGATCACTGCTCATCTCCAGCGTATGACTCTATCATGTCTGTTCATACTTACACACACATGCCATCTCAGCTTCCTGAAACGTTTCCTCTTCTTAGTATTCTTAGTATAAACGTTTCGCTATTCTTAGTAAATGTGTGTTAGCGTTATTCAGTATGACATCACTCACCAGCGGTTACATCACAGCTTCAGAGAATCTGTACTGCACTAGATAGAGAGCTATAAACTTCATCTGAACTGAAGCAGCGTATCTGTGTCTGTACAGTGAGATTTGAGCCGGTCCTGCTATGAGTGTGTGCATAATTCAGTGTTTGCTGAGACTGTTCAGTCAAAAAGTGTCAAACCATTAGATATTATCATATTTAAACACTACAAACTAAAACTCATCTTTCCACAGAGTTAGAGGTAGATTTAACTAATACCAATCTGTATCATACAAGAAGAAATATTATTAAATATTATTAAATATTGCAGATGAATCACCTGCCAACTTCTCTCCAACTCACATTTTATTCCAGTTGACAAATAAATGTTAAAAATAGCTACATTTGCTGCTGTAGGGCTTCAGGGAAGTCTGAATAGTGGCTAAAACGTCATGCTGAAACATTAATAAGAGCACTCAGCAAAGACCTCATCTTATACCAGCACTTAATCACAACTACTGCAGTATTTAGTATTGTTGCATTAATAATAAAATGATCAACCCCTAAACTAAAGCATTCACTGGTTTTAATTTAACAACGCCCGCCTCAGCAGAACATCTACACGTCTGCCGCTTTTAAAGTTCAATCTGTTTCCAGAGATGAGTTTCTAGAACTGCTTCTGTTATTATCTTCTGCTAAATGTGAAAAGCTCTACAGAAATAAAGGTGATGTGGCTTCACTTCAGTATGTGGGGGATCCAAAAGATCAAATTAGAAATCATCTGATGCCGGTTTCTTATTTTTCCATTCTGACGAATGATGAAAAAAATACTCCTCAAGCTGTTGCTTTTTAAAGAGTGTGTTTCTAACAAACATCCTGCAGTTAAAGTAGAACAGCTATAAATACAGCAATCATCTCCCGCTCGGTCACTGATGCAGCAGAGTTCATCTCACTTCTGTTATATCATCACATTATCATCTTCAAATGACACGTCAGCCAAGTGCGATTTCTGCTTTCTAATACTAGGAATAATGCAGCTCTCCCTCGAAGCTCAAAGCCACCAAACTACAAAAGCCTTCTCTAATGAAAAATCAAAAAATGAACTCATTTAGACGGAGAGTTTCTACCCTGGTCTGCACACAAACACTCAGAAGACTGCACTGCGGGGGGTCACTGTAACATCACTGGACACTCAAAGGTTCATCACAGCAATACACAACAGAAGAATCTGTTTAGGTTCTACAATAAACCCCTCAGAAACATGAAGAACCTTCCTTCTCCACAAAGGACTGTTTGTGGAACCGAAAGGTTCTTCAGATGTTCTTCTCTGGCATCCAGAAGCACCTTTTTTTACGTCCTGACAATATCATTTCTGTTTATTATGTAATCTATTAAAGCCATTAATCACTTTTCACACTGCAAGAATGCTTTTCAAGATTAGGTTTTGTGTTTTCAGCCAAAACATCTAAAAAATCCTAAATGGAGAAGAATTTTCTATAGAAGAAACATAATGATTGTCTTGTTGTGTAGAACAAGCTAAATACTGATTATTTTGCTTGTTTCAAGTAAAGTTTTTTCTGAAAACAAGGTCTAGAAAATCCTTCTTGATGTGAGAAAGTTTAGATGTTTTGGCTGAATCCTGAAAAGGTCTGAAGATGACATTAGTGCATGATTTGAGAGAAATCAGGGGAAATATCATTTAAACAGAATGTCTTTTATATTTAGAGTCATTTGAACCAGGCTGTACTTCTTTGCTAAATGTTTTAAATATGACATTATTTGCGTTATGAAACACTGATTAATAAACACGGAGAAATAAAGTCAGACATGTTCAGTCTGCTCAGAATCCTCCAGTGATCTGCTTTAAAACACACACCTGCCTCCAAACAGCCTGCTGGGAAGTTATTTTAATACTGAACATATGAAAGAAGGTTTTTCTCATTCAGATGCGGTTTCAATCTGTTATTTTTGGGAAGTTTCAACCTTTCTATTAAGACACAAACTCACAGATTCACGTGAAACTGAAACCAGAAAACTTTCACAGCTTTTCACAACTGCCTTTCAGCTTAATTCTACACAATTCAATTCAATTCAATCATCAGCAGAGACACACTAACCCTGCCTCTAACAGGACTGAAGCTGAGCAGGAGGGACTGGTTTAGTCTGGTTTAGTGATTGGGTCCAGCTGATCCGAACAATGCCAGTAAAAGTGTTTGTAACTTTGTAAAGACGAACTGAATGAGCTCACATTCCTATTAAACTAAACCAGTGTACCTTCTGAGAGGAAGTCTAGCCCCAGATACGCTCTCTATCAACCGCAAGCACAAGAGTTTCAGATAAAGCTGAGCAGGCCTAGCGTTAAACAGGATAGATGGCTGATCAAAAAAGATTGAGGACGGAAAAAAAAAAAACTTTGTGGTTTCACCACAGCTCTAAAACACACACACACACACACACACACACACACAACAACTATCAGCAAACAGATCAATTCTTGGTGATCATTAACCATGCAAAGAAGAACATACTGATGAAACCACACATGATAAACCACACATACACATCAAAATATTACTACCCTCTTGGAGACATTTGGTCCCCAAAACGTGATAAATATTACGGACACACACACACATACACACACACACACACACACACACACACCACCAACAACAAATACCAGCGAAAGCATCAACTGTCGGAGATCATAGAGAGCTAACGCAACTGGTGTTAATTGTCCAAGAGAGCAGTTAGTATGTTTTTTAGACACACACACACACACACACACACACAGTGTTTTACGAGAAAAAGGAGCCGCTACATCCTCCATCAGTCACTCACACCTCTTCTGTCACATCCTTCTCTCGGTCCTCTGCTGTTTTTCCATCTTCTAATCAAACACCATCAGTCCTTCATCAGCTTCTTCACATCATCTTCCACATTTCTTCTGCTGTGAGGAGCTGCTATGAATGAAAACACTGACCTGTCTTCATCTCACCGCAGGAGAACTCAGATCACTGATTCACTCGAGATGAAGGGTTTCCTTTTTCATTCTGTCTCTATTTTCGTTTAAAGAGAATAAAATGGTAAAATCCTCTGCGGTTTGTTTCTCGCTTCTGTAAAAACCACGTCTACTTGAGAGCTGCTCTAAAAACCCCCACAGTGTTCTTCCTTAAAATCTTCTTCAGAGACAGAAGCTTTATGTTGAGCTGGCAGTCTGTGTTAAAGGGCCGGAGTACGAGTTATCTAATGGCTTATTTCTAATAGTAGCCTAAAACTAATAGCACTTTATGGTACAGTCATTTCACATTGTAAGATCAAGCAGTATGAGCTCAAATTAATAAGAAAATAGATAAAAGAAATAAAGGTTTTCATTTCTCATCTGAATACATGGACTTGTTTTCTAGTGATCGTAGATTCAGAGGATCTGGCGCCCCCTGCTGATACACCAGTAACTACAAACTAAACAGTTACTGAGACAAAATCTTGAATTAAATTCCAGTTATGAGTTATTAACATAATTATTAATGTTATGGCAGTGTTTCAGGAGATCAAAACAATACACACTTACTCTTAATAACTAGTGTCTGCTTCAGCAGCCAGTGTCTTCTGTCACAGAAATCTGATTTCAAACATTATCATTACAAATCTTGAGATTTTAAATCTGAATTTAACCTCATAATGCTCCCAAAGTAAAACAGACGGGATTAATCGATAAATAATTATTAATTATTTATGTGTTTGTTTTTAATTATTTATTGATGACTTTTTTTAAGATCTTAATTCAAGTGACGAGGAATCTGTAATGTAATTATTAAAAAATTATTACCATTTGAAAATTTATTAGAACGTTAGAAAAATAGTAATCAACTGCATTAATAACATCACTGGAATATATTACCACTTTCTACACTTTAAACAGACTAACTTTCTAATCTTTAACGTATTACATTTCCACACATTGTGTGTGTCTACAGTAGCCTATTTGTCAGATTATAAACATATTCAGATTAATTCATTTTATCTATTATAATTATAAATAATAATTCATTTTACAATAGGTGTTTAACTTACAGACTCCAGATGTGTGTTTCCAGTCTCAGAAAGAAACCAAGCTTTATCAGTAAATAAAGAAACTCTGGGGATTCTGCTCAACATCTCTTTCGTGTTGACTTTCCTGTGTTGAAAGTTTGGACTGAAGCAGATAAACACTGGTCAGTGTATGACAACACAAAGGTCAAAAACCCCATGACAAGCTGCATAAAATCACAGGATGTTTATCACCAGTGTCACAAGAAGTTTTTATTAAAGTTTTGATGAATCCTCATATGATGTGTCTGAACTTAATCTTTAGTGGAGGAGATGAGCAAATGTAAAGATCTGAAAACTGATCTAGAAAACTGATCCAATGCCAAATCAAGTGAGCTGAACAATGACAATGAAATAGTAGAAGAAAGAAAAAAATACTGTACTATACTCAATAGACCGTTTTAAATCGCCTGGTAGAGCAATGAAATGTGTACAGAAAAGTCCTTATTTCGTTCACAAACACACGGATATTATTGAATCAGGCGGAACCTTGCTCTCGTCGCTCGTGTTTCCGCTCGAGACTCTGTTGTGACGCACGAGGTCTATTCACATGGCACGAAAACACTGAACGCTTCACTCTACGCTACATTAATAGACGCTTATTTTCCCCTCATTCACTCAGTCACTTTGACCATGTCAGCATCTGTGATCCGAAGAGGACTTGAATTATTCAGCGAGGAAGGTAATCAGACGGAAGTCTGTGTTCGCTTGCGTAGCTAATGCAGCTAGCGATCGAACCTTTGCGGATCACTTTTCCTCGTTATTCAGAGCGCGAATTAAACCCAGAGTCGCGTGATTTCAGGCTTCATTAACTTTAGAAATGTGATGTTTGGGGAATAAACCCTGATCTCAGTCATCAGACTCTTGTGTAATTGGAAGAATAAGCGTAACGTTACAGGCTTTCCATTAAACAAACCAAACAATCACTGCAAATTAATATAGAATATTAGAAAAACCACATAGGCCTATTATACAAACACCTTATATTTAATGCTCTTTTATTTTTATTTTTTAAACTTTGTAATGTATTATACTTTTAATAAAACATTTGCAGTGGGTTTCTAAAAATTAAGAGAATTTTGTCCAGCAGGGGTCTCTAGGATGTGATGGAACTGAGAAAGTTCCTTCTCCCAGGCTCTAGTCAGCACTAGAAAGGCTTCATTATGTACGTCTCCTTGCAGATGGAGTGAAGCGTACGCAGAAGAAGAGCGGCTCTCGTAAGGCGGTGCTGATGGAGCAGATCAGCAGCGAGAAACAGGGCGTTCAGAGACGGATCCGGCAGCTGCAGCGACCCGGAGGATCAGCCCGGAGCACAAACACAGTCAAAGACAAACACAAACGGTGTGCTCTGGGTGAGTCTTACCTCCTCAGACAACCCCCTAAAACTGTCTCAGCCAAACTTAAACATACTTCAAACCTAGCAAACCAGTTCAGAAAATATCACACTTACTGAAAATCTGTTTAACCCATTAAACTGGCTCCGACATCCTCAAACCTGCTTATAACCTGCTTGAAATAGCCCTCAAACCAGCTCAGACCATCTTAAACCAGCTCAAACCTCCCCCAAGACCCTTAAGCCCGGTCAGAGCCAGCATTACTGTGACCTGCTCTGATGATTGTGTCTGTGTTCCTCAGATGAATACAGGAAGAAACAGAAGAAGAGTCAGCTGAAGACAAACCTGCAGTACTTCCTGGGCGATGGCAGTAAAACACAGAGCAGAGAAACAGCCAAGGTCTGGATCTCCTCCAGCTTCATCGGGTCGCACACACTCGGGGGTTAGCTGTAATGATATGTGTGTTGTGTTTCTTCAGATCGTCCAGCAGCATTCGGGACGCCGGGCCTGTAATTGCCCCGATCTGCCCGACTCCACACCACAGGAGAAATCCGTCTTCACCGAGAAGGACTTCAAGAAGTTCCAGAAGGAATATTTCTCCAAACTGTGACGTGTGGAACATGACTCTTCTGTCTGAAGCTGGACTGCAGATACACTCTTCCACTGAATAACAGTGACTGTTTTTACTTTAGTTTAAAATAAGTTTAATGTGTATATTGAAAAACGAGGGATGAATATGGAGATGAAAGCAGAGACCTGCTGTGGGGTGGAGAAACCGAACCCAACTATTAAAATATATCATGTTATTAAAATGTGAGAAATGAGCGTTTTTATTATCTGTCAAGTTCAGACCTGCACGACTTCCTTTCTGCTGATGAACCCAGAGAAGATACTGTGAAGAATGTTGACGGTACCCATTGACTTCTGTAGTGTGGAGAAATGGCTACCAGTTTGGTCACACACACATTATTCAGGCAAATCTATTTTAACAATGACATGATCTTTGGAGAACTCTAGACTTCAGAAGCACCTGAACAGAAGTATCTTCTGCTCACCAATCTTGCGTTTATTTGATCCGAAATCCAGTAAAAGCGGTAATATTGAGAAATATTAGTACAATTTTAAATAACAGGCTTCTATGTGAAAATATGTTCATTTATTCCTGTGATTTAAAAAAGCATCGTCACTCTTCAGAAATCATTGTAATCTATTGATTACTGCTCATGAAACATTGTCATGTTGAAATCATCTGAGTAGAGTTTCGTGATGAATTTAAAGTTCAGAAAAACAGTTTATTTTGTAAGATGACAGCGAGTGTGTGAAGGACTTCCACCTTAACCTCAGATACTGTGACTGATCTTTATGATTTCTGTTCATCAAAGAAACCGAAAACATTCACTCCACTGCTTTTATCAGATAATAATGTGTGTTGAGCAGTAAATCTGATTTCTGAAGACTGGAGGAATGATGCTGAACATCACAGAAATACATTACAGGTTTATTCCACACTGTTACTGCTTGTGCTGGACGGACGGCTTGATGAAGAGAGCTCTAAAGGAAGGAAGGTGCTCCGTTTATAAAGTTGATGTCTGTCAAAAGAAAGAGTGGACTCTGAATGAATAAATAAATGCATATTATAAGAAAATGACTCCCAAAACCCCAGAAACACAACCCATAACAGGGTTGTACTGCCAGTGTATCTTTAAGCTGCTTTCTTCAGTGTTTTATGATTAAGATTCTTCACAACGTTACCTGCTCGAGGTGCGTGAACACTGCAGACGTTCTGGTTCAACTCTAACCTGATCCGATCGTCAGATTCCTCCTGAAGAATGCAGAGCGTCTGGACAGATGAGATACACGAGAGTTCAGACAGGAACTGAAATCAGGTTCAGGAAGAGACGCTTGGACTGAAGACTCGTTGGATTCAGAGCTTCGTCTGAAGAGAAAGATGAAGTGAGCAGGAGCTGCTGTCTCTGTGAAGGATCATGCTGGGTTCTGAAGCTGAGCCGGAGTATGTCCAGGTCCTGCCTCGCTCCAGCGCTCGGGCCTCTGGGGTCAGTAGATTCTTAATGTTTCTGCTTTTATTTGATCAAAAAATGGTGAAATCTCATTAAATCAGATGTTTTCTGTGAGTATTTGTTTAAATGTAATTGATTGTTGTGATCAAAGCTGGGTTTCTCCATCACTGCAAAAAAAAGATTGTCTGCTTAGTATTTTTGTCTTGTTTACTAGAATACATTGCTTAAAATATTAATTCTTAAATCTAAATTAATTTACTTTGCTTGTTAAATGACTTAAGATATTATGTCTTGAATTATTAAACAAAAAATTGTTAAAAGCTCATGGAAGCATAGCCCACGTATTAACCAAGGTGTATTTCCTCAGCTCTTTTACTGAATTATAGGCATTTCTGTAACGTCATTCATGTCTGCTGTCACTTCTGATCAGTTTAATACCTCCTTGATGCACTAACATAAAGATCTTCCTGACCCCACGGTACTAAAGTCCTCTATTATGGGTGATGGCATTTAGTTTTTTCCCAAATGACTAACTTTGCCTAACTCCTCCACTGATGGGTGGATTTCATTTCAGTGCTTGTGAGCTTTTACTGCTCCTGAAGCAGCACCTAGTGAGGAAGAGTTCATCTGCATTTTCATTCAGAGCAGTGTGAAAAGATCAACGAGTGGGCGGGAATATGCTAATGTCCAGACGCAGGACTCGTTACAGTGATGTTTGTATTATTGCTTCTGAATGTCTCAGGTGAAGCCGCCGCCAGTACCTAAAAAACCTGACAGGCACAGACGGTTCACACGCTCATGTGATGTTCGTCCAGTCTATGACCTTCACAGAAAGACCCCCCCCCATCCAGCTGCATCCAAACTCTTCAGAGCTGACCCACATCTGTATGAGGAGATCTCAGCACCGCTGGACCAGAGTCAGGTCTCACACACACACACACACACACACACACACACACACACGCTAGACAATACAATACAATACAGCATCTTCACAGTAATACATCATTCATGACATACAACACACACTCTGTGTGAGTGTAAGCAGCTCTACAGAAGACATTAATATAGACTATTTCTGGATGATGTCTGGAGATGTTAGTGAGTGTGAAGCAGTGCTGAACGCTGGTTTGTCTCTAGGAGTCAGACGGAGGTTTCCACGTCAAACACGGGCTGCTGGCAGGTAGTTCCTCGCAGGTTTCTTCTCTCTATTTAAAGTGCCTCTATTATGTATTTCTGAAAGTGATCTTTCATGCAGCGTGTAACAGCTTTTAGTGAATGAAAGTTATCGGGTAACTCTTTATGTGAAGGGGTGTAAAACTGACCCGACACCTTCATATCATGACGTCACATACCTCAGAATATGATGTTTTATGCATGTTTATGACAACTGTTATTAAGTGTCATTCGCTCAGTTACGTCATTTTTAATTCAAAGATGATATTGTTTCAGATGCCTTTGTCATTACAACTTGACATTACTGAGACAATATAAAATAAATTAAACAATTAAATAGCATAAATATTCTGTCATAAAATAATTTGACAGAATATTAACCCTTAATGACACTTCATGACATTTTAATGACAAA
Source organism: Enteromius thamalakanensis (assembly GCA_032357475.1). Classification (NCBI taxonomy): domain Eukaryota; kingdom Metazoa; phylum Chordata; class Actinopteri; order Cypriniformes; family Cyprinidae; genus Enteromius; species Enteromius thamalakanensis. The sequence continues at coordinate 575,632 of JAUCMT010000058.1, forward strand.
TACAAGCCCACAAGATCCAGGGGGTGTGGTTCCATCCAGATCCGACTTCTCCCACCTTACATATTCCTAAACCCACCCATCTCCACCCCTAGACCCGCCCATCTCCACCCCTAAACCCACCCATCTCCACCCAGGGCTGGACTGGGAAAAAAAATCAGCCCCTGGCATTTAATGGTCCAGCCGGCCCACCACCACATATAGGTCTACCATTCGTGTCTCAGATACTCCACCGTGGAGCCTGTTAAGGGATGATTATGCCAGCCCAGTGTCAGTACGGAAAATCAACCAATGGGCCACTGTCTCTGCTTTATGGGCCGGTTGTTGGCCAATTAAAAAAAAAAAATCATATTATAACGACCAGCCTCCAAGTGCGTCGGCCCACTGGGCATTTGCCAGATTACCTGTCTCCACCCCTAAACCCACCCATCTCCACCCCCTGGATGTGGACCCAACCACACACCCCTGGATCTCGTGTGTTGCTGCGAGCCCTACTTGCTTGACATAGCCACAGACAGGATATGATGTACTGGTTTATGTCACGTTGTCATGACAAAGGCATCCCAAACAATGTCATCTTTGAATTAAACAACATTTGTAATAAACATCCAAAAAACCTCCTTCATATTCATGAGGTATGCCATGTCAGTCTTCTCCACACGCCTTCAAGTGAAGTTTTACCAGTTATTGTCTCTCAAAAGAAAGAGCTGACTCTGAATCATTGAATGAGTCCCAAGCTGTTAATGTTGACATCAAAATAAAACATTATTACAAATATTTCCTGCCCAGTTGTTGATCTTCTGGTGTTGGTCTTCTCCTCTAGGTGAAAGCTCACAAACACTGCTTTAAATGACATCAACCAGTCACTGGAGGAGTGTGCAAAAATGAATCGTTGAACAAATCATTTGGGAGTTATTGAACAAATAAGCTAAAAATAAACTATAAGAATTTTTGTTTTCACCTTAAGTGCATCTCAACCTGTTGAACCTTTCATAACCCATAGGGCACTTTATAACTAAACTAAAAGTTTTTAGTCACTTTCATTCATTCACTTCACATTCACTTTTATTCACCGTTAAACACTGCATGAAAGATCCTTTTCAGAAACTCAGAATATAGGCACCCTTGGGCCTCCTTTTTCCTTCTCAGTTCCTTTCATAAATCTAGTTTACACAGTGTGTGTTGATAAATCTGTGTGAAGGGTATTGAGCAGTGCTGTGTGTTCTGTAGCTCCGGATGATTTGTGTGATCGTGAGCAGCAGGAGGATCAGAGCAGGTAACCTGAACACTTTATTCACTTTATTGAACACACTCCTGCTTCACGGGGATCTTCTTCTCTTCTAGGCGGGTTCAGCGGATCCGGTCAGGAGTTCAGCTCTACCAGTATGTTCTGTTTCACCGCGGCACCGGCATGATGAACCTCATCACTCAGCTCAACTGCGTCGCAGACGAACTGGACAAGACTCTGAAGAAAACACGCATCGCGGGCATCACAGGAGGCACTACGGGGGCCATCGGGGCCACGGCTGTAGTGGCAGGCATCGCTCTGGCCCCGGCGACCCTCGGGGCCTCTCTGGCCTTGGCGGGGATCGGTGCCTGTGTGGCGGCAGCCGGCGGAGTCACCGGAGCATCAGCCGCCATCAGCAAGACAGTCAGAAAGACTCAGGACCGGAGGAAGGTGGAGAAGATCCTCCGGAGCTACCAGAGCCAGATGGAGGAGGTGGAGGAGTGTCTGAAGTTCATCATCAGCGAGGTGAATCGTCTGAGGGGACCGGAGCTCGGGGCCGATGCTGCAGATGTGCTGAAGCTGGCAGAGCAGCTCCGAGACTCAGATGCCATCAACGCTCTGAACGAAAACACACGCGTCGTCCAGGCATTCACCACTGACTTAAACCTGTACTTCAGTGAAGAAGACACTCAGAGGCTGAAGAAGGGCTCCGAGAGCTTGTACACCGCTAAGATCCGAGACATGGCTCTAAAACTCAAAGAGAACATTGATCATCTCATACGCATCAAAAACATCTTCCGCTGAGAGTGTCTCTGCTAAAGAACCCACGGAACAACATGCTTTCATCTCAAACAGAGCCTTTGTTCTCCTATAAAGAAACTTTTTTAGAATTAAAATATGAATGATAAAGGTTCTTTAAGGAACCGTCAATGAAAAAATCTCTTATGATTTGTTATTAGCAGCTGATACTGGTTGATTAACGATACTTGATGATGCCATAATCCTGAACTGGTTAGTTTCTATCCCCCTGTCCTGGTTTAGGTCTGATCTCACCGGTCACACTCAGATTGTTGTGATGAAAGGTTTTTAATCTAGAGTTTCCACTGGTGTCCCTCAGGGTTCTGTCCTGGGCTCAATGTTATTCATCATCTATGCACTTGCTCTTGGCCATTTCTTATTCATGCACTGTCCTTGCTCTTATCTAAGACTCTAAATATCAAATGTGTTTATTTTAAGGTTATTTTTTCCATCTTGTAGTACATAAAAATGCTCTCATAGCTATGTGTGAACTTAATAATTAATTAAAATCTTTAATTGTCATGCCATTAAACTGCTTCAGTCCTCACTAGATCTTCGATTTTAAGAAACTCCTTTGTATATAAAGCATTTAAACTATCAAGTCAAAAATAAAGTGAGATGATTGAGTATCCTGACAGATCTAGATCTGATCTGTTTCTCGGACAGAAACAGTGTGAGCGTGAACACCTGCAGAGGATGGACAACGCAACTGATTTCTCCCATATTCCACATCTAATGATGTCTGTTTACATACAGTTTAATTTCCACTGGCAATGATGATCAATATGACGGATCTGCGATAATGTCCTGTTTTTTACAGTATTCATATTTCTATATTATCTTGTGTATCAAACTGGTAATATACAAATGCCAAATTATTTGTCATATTATCAATTAAATACTAATTTTACTAAAACCAAAATAAACCACAAACACATTAGCAAACTACAATACACACTTCTTTATCGCTGTATCTTTATTTTGATGGGTTTATGGCTTTAATCTTCGACCGAAGCCCTGAGATTGGGGTTCTTCTATTTAGGATTATGATTGTGTTAATGTGAAAATGAAAGACTTTCTGCTGTTAGAGAATAATGAGCTGAAAGACCTGTGGAGCTAGTTTATTGCTATAGATCATTTCACTGCCTTTCCCACATATTCCTAAAAGACATAAAATGCTGTTTAGTTTGTTTCTTTATCGTGCAGCAGCTGTGATATCTTGACTGTTCCTGTGGTGAAGGTTACCAAAATGCACATAAAGAAAAAAAAACGTTTGAATATTCTACAATTATTAGAAAACATGCTAAATTAATTTGACATTTCTTTCATGCATCATTAACAAAATCATATTTTGGTTTTAGGAGTCCCCAACAGGTCAAAAACACTTTTACACGAGAAGACAATAACTTTTCATTCACGTCATTTTCAGAAATACATAACACAGGCACTTTAACATCCATGTTTCCATTTCACAGAAGGGTCTTACGCTGGAAAATATACTTTAGATTATTAAAATGTTCTTCTCATTTCTGTGATCGCTGTGCTTTGGGGAACCAAAAAAAAGTTTTGCTATGTTGTGAAAACACCCATTTTAAGAACTTCAGTTCTTAAACACTATTCATAAAACAAACATGTTTGGTCTGTGTGTGTGTGTGTGAAATATAACTCAAATACAATCTTTAGCTCACACGCCATTAGACCAGTCCTGACTGGTTTATCAAGTTTAGATAAAGAAACTCTTTTATAAATATTTAAACTATGGGGTGAAAAGTAATGCGTGTGCTGTAAGTGAGAGTGTTTGAGCTGATCTGTCTCACACCTCGAAGAGAAACACAGCTGTGAGCGCAGAACATCTGCAGAAGATGAATAATGTAAGTGATTTCCAGCTTACAGACGTAGTTTCTGTAGTAGTTTCTTGGGCTCAGTCTTGGACCGAAGCCCTGAGGATTAGGTTTTGAGACGCATGGTTCCTGTCGTTCTGAATGATTTCCTTTCTGTTCTTCAGAGATCTGCTCCTACACCTGCTCCCCGAAGAGCACGCAAGGTAAGAACAGAGATAATCTGCATTAGATGAGTGTATCTGAGAGTGTTTGAGACAAACATGATGACAGCAGGTTCAGATTGTGCAAGCAAAGGTTTCTGCTGTGATTGACTGATGAGAGATGAGCTGCAGAGGAAGCGCTCAGACTGTTAAAGTGCTCTGAATCCTGGTCTCCTGAAGATGTTGCTGGTTCTGGTTTCAGGAGGCGGAGAAGAATCCTGGACTGTATCAGATCGGACTGGACTGCTCCGGTGGAGAACATCCAGGGCCCGAGGTCCAGAATAGTTGAGTTTCTTGCATCATTAAAGGTTCAGCCTTGAGATGTTTTCATAAGATCTCTTGTGGTTTTCTGCTTGTCAATAAAGACAGAGAATGTGAAGAAGAAGCCTGTGCTTCCCCGTCTGGGCCCCGGAGCCCCTCGGGAGCTTGTTTCACGCTGCTCTGAGGTACAGGAGCGTTTTCAGTCAAACACCATCTAAAACACAAAACTAAACACCTGTATCCTGAAGTGTTAAATCAGAACCTTTTGTGTGTTTCTGTCTCAAAACGCAGAAGAATTTGACAGCAGCTCTGTCGGATCATTGTGATAAACCGCTTCTGAACAACGAGACGCAGGTAGGAACTCTGTCTGTGTGTGATTTACCTTCCTGAAACACATCCTCGTGATCCTCACACGCCTTTAGAAAGACACTTGTGTCACTTCTGTAGAGATCATCCACTAACTAAACACCAGCTCTGCCTTCAGCTTCTTTAAAAGAAATAACACTTGATTTGGTATTGTGTGTCCAATTACTATAACTGAATAATAAGGGCTTAAACTTTGCTCTGTTATCTTCAGGACAAGAAATGCTTTCGAAAGGGAAACATCTCAGGTAAGGTATTTATTACACAGGACAGTTACCACCTTTATTAAAAATGATATTAATGTCTTTGTCTATTATTTGTGTAGCTTCATGAGCTCACGGCAAATTAGTGATTTTTAACCTTCTAGCACCAGATTTATTTTTTTAAAGATGTTGGAGTAATAATTAAGGCTGAATTATGTTACTAAGATTGTGAAACAGAAAATTGTTTCTATGTATTTCAGGAGGATCTACAGTGGTTTCAGATTCAGATTTCAAGTAAAGTGAACATCCGTATAAATACATGCATTCTTCATCATATACACATAATACACACTGTGTGTGTGTCAAGTGATTCACAATATATTAACTGCATTAATTACACTCTTTGTGTGATTATCTGTAATTTGTTGCACACTTCTCATGAAATTAAGCATCTGTCTTATTTAAAATGTTGATTTAGTCATTATTTACTGCATCAAGCAAAGTACAACAAAGCATTGAAGCATAATCCTCACAAAAGAGATGTTTTTAGTGTGTTCTGATAGGGATCATTCAGCCAGGAACAGTTCGGGGAAGCCATTCTGTGCTTCTGAAGGGTTTACTGGATTATTACAACTAATGGCTAAATAAAAGAAATGTAAAGTCTACAGCAAAAGACAGAAATGATCGCCTTTAAACCATTTTTATCTGCTGGAAATATGTTACTGACTGATCTGAGGACGCAACCTGCTCATTTGTGTTTCATCAGGTCCTTCATGCTCACAAGTCAAAGCTTCACAAATGCTCTTCAGGTCTTTGCTTCTCACCTGCCGAGTTGTGCGAGTGCTCTAGAAAGACAGCACTCTGAGCTGCAGGACGTGGCTGATGTGGTGGATAAGACTCACAGAGGTGTAAAGATCGCGGGGATCACGGGAGGAGCGACGGGGGCCGTGGGTGGAGCAGCGGCCGTGGCTGGCATCCTGCTGGCCCCGGTGACCATGGGAGCGTCTCTGGCCATCACAGCGCTCGGGGTCGGGGTCGCAGCCGCCGGAGGGGTCACGGGGGCCTCGGCCGCCATCACCAACACAGTCAAGAAAAACCAGGTCAGGAAGAAGGTGGAGACCATCTTACAGGACCACCAGAGCAAGATGAAGGAGCTCCAGCTTGACTTAAACAACATTAACACAGAGATGGGGAAACTGCGGGAATATGACCTTCCGACTCTAGAACGTGTGAATGTGAAAGCTGCAAAGATCGCTCGCCTGGTCAGGATACTGGACGGGACATCGACGGAGCCCAGCGTGATGAGCAGTTCCTCAGCCACCATCGAGAGCTTCGCCGATGGCATGGATCTTTTCTTCACCAGAGAAGATAATCAGAAACTCAAGAAAGAGTTCAAGACCCGCTTCGCCCAGCAGATCCGTAAGCTGGCAGGACTAATCCAGGACGGTCGCACAGAGCTGAAGGACACCGGAGAGAAACTGCTCTCAGAGGGCATCTGTGCTCAGTCAGTCTAGAGATTGTTGTCACGTTTCTTAAACTTTGTGAAGTCTTGTTGAACCTTTGCAAATGTCAGAATAAGACAATGTAATAGGGTTAAGGTAGTGATAGTAGGTTGGAGGACTACAAATAAGTTGGACTACAAATCCCAGCAGTCTGTGTGATATAAAAGGGAAATCAAATCTTTGGCCTTCCTCTTTGTGGTAACCCACTAAACTCCATGTGACAAACATAAGACGTTTCGGTGATATGTTTGGATGCATTGCTTTGTGAAGAGATGTATAATAAATTGTGGAGGTAAGGTTGGTGATTACTTTGATTTTAACTGATGTGTAGTGGTAATGTGTTTTATTGTTTTTTTTATTGTTTTTAGTGTGCTTATTGGAGATATACTGAGGGGTGCCTTAGAGAATTAAATAGATTTGTTCAACAACACAGGTATTTTATTCAATTGAATTATTGAAATGTTACTTTTTAATATTTGTAAAGTTTTTTGATAATTTGTGTGTTTTATGGAATGAAGAGTTTTTATTTTGATGTTTTAAAAGGGAAATTGTGAAATATATTTTTATGGGTTTTTACCAAGGGGCAACCTCCCGCTTCCTCTAGTGAAACCAACACGGAAGTGATTAAAACTGCAATATATCGACTAGCCGCTGGGGGCTGGCTCCAAAAGGGAATCAATCACATTGACTCTCCATGTTAAAATGTCCAACTTTACAGTAGAAAAAAACATGTTTACAGCCTGGTACAATTTTTTTTTTTGGTCTATATAGCTAATTTTGCCCTTCGTGACAACTGTGAGGGGGGTGAATTTTTTTATAACTCA
>JAUCMT010000058.1:598069-610996 GCA_032357475.1 Enteromius thamalakanensis
TTGGCCATATCCACCGGCGTCATGAGGCCAAAATAGGCGTCCAGGATGGAGAGGTTAAAAATGAAGACGTCTGAGGTCGAACCTTCGCTCTTCTTCCTCAGAATCTGCCACAACACGAGGACATTCATTGGGAATCCTGCCATCAGGTTCAGTACTTTCACCCCAAAGTACAGAAGAAACCAGTGAGGAGCCTGGGCACACTCCTCGAACTGGTACCACGGTAAACGCTGCCACCCAGAGACGCTGGAGTTCAGACTCAGAGCCGAGGTGTTTTCCATGATAATGAAATGATCTGCGGATGTCAGTTATAATAATACACCTCTGACAAGCGACTGCTTTATCTGCTGAACTTCAGACACGTGACAAGAGGTCGTCTCTCAGATCCTCATCAAGTTAAATATTTTCTTGTTCAATACAGAGGCGTCTGCATTCGTTTTGTTCGACCTCCAACGTTATTCTGACCAGAACCCAACTTAGACGCGTCGTTTGTTTAGCGTCTCTCTCGGGGTGCTCTAAGAAAAGCTCTCCTTGTGGGAGACATGGGCAGGACGTCTTGGATGCAACCAATTGTTGCATTGCTTTCGGGTCAACACGAAGATCTCGCCCGTGATTGGATGGAGAGGTGGGTCTGGCGGACAAGTTTGCAATTAAGTCTCTGCAGTTCAACGAAAGGGGATGAACGAACTTCGTGACGCAACTGCAGGTTGCAAGAAGAGCTTCACATAAACAGGTGATGCAAGAAACAAATCTACTGTAACATCTTGCAAATACACATTTCTGGCTCTCTGCTACAGACAAGCTTTACCACAAGAGCTGGATATAACTACTCTATTGACCAATAAATAGTTCACCATGTACCAAAACATTCGTGTTGATTTACTGGTGAGCACACCCAAAATTTGCTTTAAGTTCAGTTTGAATCCTGTGTGTCTTTATAGAGGTGGTGGTCACTGAATCAGAAAAGTATCATTTCACACACATACATATCTATATACATACTGCATGATGAATATATTTTGGTGTGGAATTGAATGTCAGTTTGTCTATGATGCAGATGTTCAGTGATTAAGTCCACATGTAAACCTGTCACAGATGCTGCATCACTGTATGTGTGAGACCTCCACAGAGTGTTTTTGTGCATTTAAAGTTCATTTCACTCCTCCAGACGTTCTAATCCATGGGAGTTTAGTAAAGCTTTCATTGTTTCTGATGATGAACCTGTGCAATGCAACATTTATGCATTTGCCATTTTTCCTTTCTTGTTCATTTTCTGAACAAACAGCATCGGTGGACCTGAGTAGATCTTTGTCTCGTGTGCTCATTATTATACTTTGTGTCCGTCTTAAGTAAAACTGTAGAGTTTAAGGAATGTTTCAGGTTTTTTCATAAGCTCTCTTATAGAGTTGTATCAGATCTGTGTGCTTTACAGCTTTCTATAAAGATAAATGACTCTCTTCTGTTATTTTGACATTTCAGGGGTTTTTCACACATGACTGCAATAATTCAGAATAGAAGAATAAGTGAACGCAGACAAGTATATATTTTTTGTAGTTCCTTTATGCATCAAAATTACAACAACTGTTATATTTCTTGTCGTTTATGCTCGGGTTGTTGAACCATCTCTAGCAGTCCGAGATCATGTGAGCGTCTACTGTAAATGTTTTTCGTGTTAATTAATCTCGTAGCATCATCTAGTTACACAATTACAAGCTTGTACCATCTGTGTCACCTCAGTACGTTCTTAATTAATCCCCAGGCATTTAAATTAATGCCTTAATTAGTGACTTGTTAATGTTCTTAATTATGCATCTGGAAAGCTGGTATCTAATCTGTGAGAAGTAAAAGAATCAGGTTATCTGACACAAACACAACCGTGAGGAGAAGAAAGCGAGCTTCAGATCCGTTCACTGTAGCCTGATCTTCCCAGAGTCTGAAGACCAATCAGAAAACAGCAGCGGAGACACAGGCAAACAGAAGCGGTCTGGGGAAACACGACACAGAAAACACAACAGCGGCACAGTTTCATAAAATCAACATGCTGATGAAGAGTGCTTCGTTAAATCAGTGCTTCTCTACTTGTTTTGATCAAATAAAAGCAGTGCTCTAACCATAAACCCTTCAACGTGGTGCTAATATATACATATTAAACATTGAAATCAATATCAATATTGTAATAAGTAGACCCTGAACACGCCCAGTAAGATAAAAAAATTGTTAACATGACTTGTGAAGTGTTTCCATGCAGCAGGATATTGACTGCACAGAGTGAGGAAAATGTTATGTATTCTTTGAGTGTGTAGTTCTGCTTATACACCCTATAAACAGAAATCTTACCACAATAGGATGAATCTGTGCCAAAATACCGTAAAGTTTGATGGACACACAGTCTTTGACAGCAGTAGCTGGGCCTATGGACACTGGGGATTTTTTATTAATTGGTTGATGAGTCTATTTTCCATCAAAATTCCATAAAAATTATTAAATGTTAATTTTGTTTATTTTTTTTACATTGTGTTTTCCCTCTTTCAGTGACCAATAACAACAGACTCACCACTGCATTAGAAAAATACAATGACAACCCCAACTCTACAATCACACTCATGAAATCAGACAGTCAGACGCTCACGGTGATGGGTTTCTTGGAAGGACTCTGCAGGCATTGACAGAACATGGATCGATCCATCTTAGAGATGTATAGCAAAGGCTCGACGGTGCAGCTCAAGTCCATGATGGAGAAGACACAGAGGCTGATCTTACAGCGGAATGTTTCGAAAGAGTAGGTGGAAGAAAACGGCATCAGAGCCACGGGAGGAAGATAGTTCCCTATGATGATGGCAAGGACGATAATCACCATTTTGAAGGCCTTCTTCTTCACCGGGTTCATGACTTCTTTCCCTGCGACGCTCTTCCTGAGGACCCAGATGATGGAGATGTTGCAGAACATCATGATGAAGAAGGCTGAGAGGATGACTCCGCTGAAGACCTCGTTCACGCTCATGACACCTAAGAAGGTTTTGGTCAGTGAGTAGGCCAGGATGAGTCCCCAAACCAGCAGCGAGACGCCGATCCGGATACGAGTGTCACGGATCCCCGTGAAGAGGATGGGATGGACCACAGCGATGTACCTGTCCAGGCAAATACAGGTGAGGAACAACGGAGTCACGTCTTTGAGTCCGTAGGCGAAACGCTGTGAGTACCATACAGATGGATCGTTGAAGTACAGCCGGTTGGCCATATCCACCGGCGTCATGAGGCCAAAATAGGCGTCCAGGATGGAGAGGTTAAAAATGAAGACGTCTGAGGTGGAACCTTCGCTCTTCTTCCTCAGAATCTGCCACAACACAAGGACGTTCATTGGGAATCCTGCCATCAGGTTCAGTACTTTCACCCCAAAGTAGAAGATGAACCAATGAGGAGCTTCTGCACACACGTCATACTGGTACCAGAGCGGACGACGCCATCCGGAGACGCTGGAGTTCAGGCTCAGAGCCGAGGTGTTTGACATGATGATGATGATGATGATGAAATGTGCTGCGGACGAGAAGAAGTGTTATGGACATGAACTCATGGAGTTTGTCTCTGAGAACCTCATAAAATCAGGTTAAAGGGTTGCCACGAATGAATAAGCTTTCCATTGACATATGGTTCGTTAGGATAGGATAGGGTAATATTTGGCTAAAATACTATTTGAAAATCAAAAAGAAAAAAAAACGAAATATTGAAACGTAAACATTATTTAATTGTATCAAATTGTATTTCCATCTCCAACAGTTTTGGAAGTGTCTAAATTGGTTGTATCTATATGTATGTACAAGTCATCATTGTTGGGTGATGAGATTTCTGCTGAACAGTCACGTTTAACCGCAGAGACTCAGTCAATTACCTCTGCTTTATACACAGAACCACAGACATGTTAGAATAGAAAAGGGTCTTGTCCAACAGTTGCTATGAAATAAAAGGCACACAGTTCCCTCGAATATCATAATATACTTACACATTAAGATTTGAACTCAAACCTGTTCACAGTTCATACTTTTGTCCATATACTGTACATGCTTGTAGTCTGCCTCTTTAGTCATATTTTCAACAGATCCTCAAGAACAGGATTTATCTCTAGTGTGGTGTAAGGTCTGGATCATTGGGTTACACTGGAGCAGAACATCCAGATGAACACATGCAACACTGTCACCTTGTGGTAATGCCATGAGTTTCTCTCACTGTACATGCTAAGTGTATTTATATTTTTCAAATGAGTCTCAGTGTAATACAGGACTCCCAAAAAACTAAACTAAGCAGTGCGCGCTCAGTTGTATGGGAGTTCATATTGCTTTGATCTGCAGTGTGATCATAGACAATGTTACAGTTAGAAAGATACAAGCTTTGTGTCACGATGTCCAAGTTAAAGATACAATATAAATACAATTAGCATCCGAACATATTTCTGCATGATATCTAAACAATATGATATATGCCATAAATCCACTTTTGTACTACTTTTTGTCAATCCCACAGGAATAAACAGACTATATTTCTGCTAAAATCTCAGTGCTGTCTTAGCCTCTGCACTCTTAAAAATAAAAGTGCTTCAAGATGACATCGAATCGTCTCAATGGATCTATAATGAACCTTAAACATCTGAAGAACCTTTCTGCTTCACAAAGAGTTCTTCTGGGGCAAGAATGTTCATCAGATTATAAAGAGGTAAGAAAGAGATGGTTCTTCAAAGCAACTTTGACTGAATGGTTCTTTGTGGAACCAAAAATTGTTGTTTTATGTCAAAGCTTTTAAACTCCTTCATTTTTTGTATGTATTCTCTCATAGAAACTGTGGTCATATTTTGTCATATTTCTAATTACAACATATTATTATATTATATTATATTATATTATATTACTAGTACAGGCTATTATATATAAACCTACAATTTTAGTGTAAAATATATTAGTCCTTATTAAATGGACAAATTTAATATCTATTAAAAACTTGCACCGCTGCAGTGATGTTAGCCAATCACAAGAGCAGCAGCTGAGACACCTTAAAGAAGTGTTTCTGTCCGAGGCTCAGGATGAAGGTGGAAAATCATAGTTTTTGCAAAAACATGTTCATACATACAAGCATGTCTTGACCCCTTCAAATGATTACTGATGTGACCAATTATCGATATTTGACAGATCACTCACCCACTGCTCTCGGTACAGAGGTCCGGCTTCGATCCTCACAATGTCTCTGCCAAAGACTGTCTGACCATGGCTCTGAGACGTGTCCTTCGTTTAGTGTCTCTCCCGCGGGACACAGAGGTGGGACACAACCAATTGTGGCAGTTCTTTTGGGTCAACAAACAGAACATGTCTTTTATTGGCTGAAGAAAAGGAAAAGTTCAGGGTCAAAGTTTTGTGATGTAACTCCAGGCTGCGAGCAGAGCTTCCTGTAAACAGGTGATGCAAGGAACAAATGAGTAAATCTACTGTAACATCTTGCAAATACACATATTTCTGGCTCTCTGCCGCAGACGAGCTTTACCAGAGAAGAGCCCTCGGCTGTCACAAGCTTATATTTTATTCACAAGTGAACATGGATAACATAACATTTTTCTAATGAGAAATTTTATACTTCATGCACGAAATGAGCAACCCAACCTTGTTTCAAATCCAATGTCCCTAACCACGAGCATCCAGCAAAGATCTTCAGCCTTGTCCCTTACACACAGAAGGCCAACTGCCCCCATCTTCAACAGATCTCTGGAGCTGCTGCTTCAAACACTCACCGCTCTCACGCCTGAGATCATGAAGTCTGGTCCTGGCCTAACTAAAGCACATCAGTCATTCAGGTTCCTGGGCACCACCGTCTCTCAGGACCTGAAGTGGGTCACTCACATCGACTACAACGGACAATCAGGACTGCTCAGAGGATTATCAGCGCTCCTCTGCCCTGACTCCAAGATCTCTACATCTCCAGATTGAGGAAAAGGGCTAAGAAGATCATCTGGACTCCTCAGGCACTCTCTCTTCAGCTGTTACCTTCAGTCCGGCGTTACAGAGCACTGGCCAGAACTGACCGGCACAGGAACAGGCTATATTTAACCTCAGCAATTAAACTTTCGTAATTATGCATCATCCATCACATCTGACATTTAACACCGAACCCAGGACCTGCACACTTGTAAACAGCACTTATTCTCGTAGTCTTTTCAGTCTTTGTTGCCCTGTGTCAGCTTTTCTGAGATCTGTAACAGGCATCACGTCTGAAATCAGCTCCTTTACTGATAAAGTCTCTGGGTTTAAACATCTGCAATGTTCTCTATGCTCTATTTTGTTTAAGATTGTTTTTAGTTTTCAGTTTATTCTAATAAAACATAAAAGTCCCAACATTTCCAGAATTCAGATTGTACAAAAACACTTTAATTTCAGCAGTTTCTCCAAAACTCCAACATCTGGAGTGAAGATCAGTAAATATCATATTCCTAAACATTGATTTAGCCATCAGTTTGTATTCATGTGTATATGTATAGCGTGGTGGTGTTGTATGTTGGCTGAGGGCAGGACTGGTATCTTCTCTTCTCAGGTGTTCGTCACTTCAGATCTTTGTAAGGGTTGGATCCAGACTGAAGCTTGTTCTCAAGATGTTATCCTGCGGCAGAAACACAGCTAACAGAAAGAACTCAAAGATGATGCGGAAGTGTTTCATCTCATCTTCAGTAATTGCACATCCTCATGAAGACAGAAGTTAGAAAGAGTATATCGTACACATTCAATGCCCTGGTCTGGCAACAAAATGTGAATTTTCAGAAATCTCTGACATCGTGAGACCAGCAACGCCTCGAAATCTTCGCTCATGTCTAAAAACTAAAGCAGATTTTTTTTTTACTTTTTCAGTTTCTGCCCCAAATCTGTGGCCTGATCAGTGAATCTCTCTCAGACGGTCTGCCCCTGTAAACACTAATAACCCATCTGAAGGAGGAGATTAGATGCATTAATATTAGATTATTTTAAGGTATTTTATATTGCTCTTGCTGTATTGTTAGCATCGTGGTATTTTATGGTGTTTATGTATTGTACAGCTCTACATTCTGTTTTTAAGGTGCTTCATAAATATACTTTGATCTGATTTAACACACGGCCGCCTGCAGCACAAGACAAGGATATATGATCGTCTACACTAGCAGTCGGATGTGTTCGAACCATGGATTTTTACTTTTTTTTATTTATTTTTTACCATTTGCTGTACTTTGGATTAAATAAATGCAGGCTTGGTGAGCAAAAGTAAATAAAACAACAACAAAAAACAAAAAAAAAAGTATTAAAATCTCTATTCAGTGTGATTGTGTGGCAGGTTTAGAGCCCTTTAACTCCTAACGTGGACAGAACTATGAGCAGTCCAGAACCCCGAGTTCTTCAAGTGTGTGTGGAGTGTGTTATATCGGCGTCATGACGCAGTGTGTGCGCTAGATGTCGCGCGAACGCCACTGACGCGCCTCGCCATTCGTTTTCCACGCCGCGAATCCAGCAGGAACAAACTGTACCGCATCAGAATCACGCAATCCATAAACATATGCGCTTCGATCATCTCCGCATACCCACAGATCCACAAAACTCTCGCGCTTTCAGCCGCGCGCCACGAGGTCGCGTCTGTTTTTCTCCAAAGGTTTTTTTTTTCCTTTTTTCATAGGAGCGTTCATTATTGGCTCGTCACATGTTGACGTTTCCCGGTTGCAGCATTGCGGGTTTCGGCAAAGAAAACGCAGAGATTTTAAAAATACACATCTACCCAGACGCGCTCGGTTCTAAAACGCTGAAAGCGCTTCGTGCTCAAACGGGGAGAACGGAAAACTGCAGCAAGAATAAAGCCACGAGAGCGCGAGGAAACCGGAGAGGAGGGGCGCGTGTGCGCGTGCGTTTCCTCTCCGCCGCAAGAATCCATTGAGAGAGAGAGAGAGAGAGAAGAAGAAAGGAAAAGCAGCAGCTCCACGCCACTCCTTTGTTTTAGGAAATCGCTTGAATCGCTCGAAGGACTGGAATGATGCATCGCGTTTCTCTCGCGTTTTTCCGCGACGCCTGTTTTTAAAGGCGAACTTGACGATTTTGGGTTAAATTAGCTGGAAGAGCGTTCGAGATCCGAAACCTTCAGACGCATTGAGCGTTTCCTTCGCGTTCGCCCTCCATGCGTTTAGACTCGTTTTTTCCACACTGTTCTGCGTTCCTCATCGCCGGATCATCTCCTCTGCCGAAGCGTTCCGAAGCTCGCTGGGTTTTTTCTGCTCGGGGTTCGCGTCCAGGCCCGAGATACTCGCTACTCTTCAAAGGCCTTTAATGCGGCAGGCGCGCGTCACATTGTAACGGGTTTGAACGCGTCAGATGAGCGTAGGTTCTGATCCATAAAGCGCCGCTGATCCTGAGCCAGAACACCTCTCCTGCGCCGTTTTTTCTTCATACGCAGCGTCTGCGGCCCTCTTCAATGTTAATGTCGACCGACGTCGCATCTGTAATGCTGCCGGTGAGCCGCGGGATCCTGGAGCGCGACAGGGATCTGGACGCGGGTTCGGCAGCGGTCCGGGGGATGAAACGCGGGGACCCGGAGCCGGAGGGAGCCGCGGCAGCGGCGGGGGATTCGGTGGGGGCGGAATGCAAGCGAGCGCGGATGGACGGAACCGAAGAGATCGGACAGGTAAGCGTTAAAACCACCATTCTCTCTGTGTGTGTGTGTGTGTGTGTGTGTGTGTGTGCTGCTTCGGTCTGGCCCGTTACATGGGATGAAAACAAACAGCGTTCGCTCAGGGCCGGGTTTCTTTTGATGCTCGTGAATCACGGAGGTGGTTTTCCAGCGCTTCTCTCTCTCTCTCTCATCCGAGGCCTGCAGTCCTCTCCATCTCTCCATCCTGCGGTACTTTTCCATCCTCCAGCACGAGCACTTCTGCTCAGCTCCTCACGCTCTCTGTGTGTAGACAGACGTGATCTCATCTCTCATTTCAACATTTTATCCATCTCTCTCTCTCTCTCTCTCTTTCCGTTCATTCTCCAGTAAGTGATCTAAAGTGCAGCATGGACCCTAATGGCTCATTTTCACAGGCTAATGGCTCACAGTTTCTCTAAACTGCACCATGAAGGTTTAAGACTGAGCAGATGTGTGTGTGTGTGTGTGTGTGTGGAGTTCGCTGGTGTAGACCAAAAAAGGTATTGATCCTGCTCCGAGAGCGAGAGTCTGGAAATACGCCTGCAGCAGAGGCAGAAATGGAGCGGGGGCTGCTGGAGCCAAACTGTTTGGTAACAAGAGACCAGCACTTATGAAAACCAGGAGATGGAGGAAATTAAAGGAATGGGATGTCGATTTAAAGTGTGTGTAAACACATCGTCTGACTCCATCCACACACATACAGTGTGTGAGAGATGAAGAACCCTGGAGAACGTGATCTCTAGGCCGCTGGTTCTAGAGTAGATTTCCAAACATCGCTGGTCAGAAGCTGCAGGAATTCATTCTGAGCTGCTGCTGTCCACCGTGATATTAAAATCACACACACACACACACACACACACACACTCCGTCAGAAGAGGATTTGCTGTATCACTGACAGTAAAGAGGCTTTTTGTTGTGCTAAAGAGATCTACACTTGTTTCAGAGTGGCATTAGTCTCTGATCTCCCATTTATCCTGACGTGGGCTGCTGGGGGGGGGAATACACACACACACACACACACACGCTCGCACGCGCTCGCTCTGATTGGAGATTTACAGATAAGCCTTTGCGTTTCTACCTCCTGCTCTGAGCTGTGTGTTGAATCTGCTCCGATGTCGTCGGCTCTGCTGTTATTATGTGCCCTACTTACCCCGCGTCTCCTGTAATTACCCTTATGGGATTGCGCACATGTGTTACTATGGCAACTTTGAACCTTGACCCCACAAGCAGAGCAGTAAAATCGGGGTGTGATGGTGATTGTGATAGACAATAGAGCGAGTCTCAGCCGCTCTGGAGTTAAGAAAGTGACTTTTAAAAGTGTGCCTTAAATTGAAGTCCACATGAAACGGATCTGAAGCGGTTTACTTTGTTAGCGTGCGTTGCTAATCTTATGTGTTGCTAGTCTTGTGGTAAACAGATAATCTGTGCATGCTGCGAGGGAAATGGAGAAAGTCTGTCTCGGTGATATTTAATCTGAAAACTGAAAATTGAAATCAAGCCACGCACCCTAGCCGTGAGATCGAGAGGAAGAGCATTAAAATAAGCCCCGCCCCCAGTATTCTGTTTCAGCCGGAGAGCTACTTCTGATCAGACTCGGTGTTTGTGTTGCGTCTCCGTCAGTGATGTAGCTGTTGGTTAACGCTAGTATAGAAGTGCAGCATTAATGTGTGGTGTTCAGTTATCGCTAATCACACCGCTAGATCTGAACTGAAGAAAAAGCGCTTCGGTGCTCAGGATAGTGTTTTCCAGCGCTCCCTTCAGACTGTTTGCTGCTGACCTTTTAAAACAGATTTATTTTTTTGAGTGTGTTGAGCAATGTGTTTTTCATTTTCTTGGTTTTTTAGTACCTCATTGAGTGAGTCTCTCTCTCACACACACACACACACAACTGATGTCATGACTCCAGACCTCCATCTTAAATGTGTTCAGGAGTAACTCGCGCGCGCACACACACACACACACACACACACACACGCAGGAAGTATAAACTCCACCGACGGTCAATAACAGACACACATGAAGTAGCCAAAAGCTTTGAAACACTCGTCCTGTCGTTCGCAAATCATCTGGTCTTTCTTCTTCACCTCCTGTCCTTCGCTGAGCTCTTTCTTCAGCTCACCATCTGTTCACTTTCCTGTCCTCCTCTTGCCTGATCACTCCATTCTGCTGTTCTCCTTTCACTGGAAGTTACTGGTCAGTACGTTTGCGGGAATCAGAGTCTCTGCTCTCAGCTGTGTGTGTGTGTGTGTGTGTGTGTGTGTGTGTTGGCAGCGATCGGTCAGTCCTTAAGGAAATAAGGCACATGACGGGGGGGTGGTGGAGGGGTTCTCTGTGACTCATTGTCTGTTTCAAACACATGGACTCCAGATGTTTCTGTCTTCATGCTCTGCACGGCCTTTAGATCAGAGCTGATCCTCAAATATCAGCAGAAACACACTCAGGCTTTCAGTCTGAGAGCAGAATCTGGGCTGAATCTCAAGAACCCTGTCAAGAACACATCCAGCTCATATTTCAGCCCAGAGAAAGAAGCTGGCTTTTGAACAGCGCTAATCATTTCAGGCCTCTCTGTTTTTTTTTTTTTTTGAACACTTTTTCCACCGTGACATTATTTTATTTCCATTTGTGTGCTGCAGAAAATGGCTAAAACATCTGCTGGTGCCGTTTTTAGCTCCAGTCTTAGACTCATGTTTCTTACTGTAAAGCTCATCACAGAAGAGCGTCTGAAGTATTACAGTAAGGAGGATTGAGAAAGCAAGACCATAAATGATGCAATTTTAAAAAAGAATCACCATGGTGCTATAAATAGACCAGCGCTGTGATTTGTTTCTTCTTTCGGTTGTTGCAGTGCATTGTGGTCCGGCCGTGTTGTGATGAGATGGCACTGCAGATGATTCCTGTGTGTGTGGAGCGTGCTGCAGTGCGCACTGCTAAGTGTTCCCTCAGGGGACTGTAGGAGGGACATTAGTTCCAGCTGGGAGCTGCGGAGCTGAAAGAGGGTGTTTATCAAGAGCAGAAATAACCCGTGATTCTCTGCAGAACCGTCCTGAACTCCACCTACTCTCTGAGCTGCGTGTGTTGTGTAAGCGTCTCCATCAGCTCGTCTGCTATAAATATTAACTACGGCGGATCTTTTGGACTCTAATAAGTCACTGTTAAAGTCCTGCAGTGAAAGCGTCTCCCTCGTGTGGCGATTATCTTCTTGTTTTAATGTGTCAACAAAAGCTGGGCTTGAACCCTGCCGGAGCGGCGAGGCGCTAATCTGATTATACTGCACTATACACCAATTAAAGCTGCAGCCCAATTAGAGGCGGTGCTAGAGAGCACAGACACAATCCCATAATGCACTGCTCTGAACTTAGACAAAAATCAAAGGAGGTTTTAAAGCCAGAGGATGATGAATATTCATTTATAAGGGGTTTGTTATAGAGACTGTAGTGAACTAAACGTGATGAAAGCGAGGCTGAGAGAGAGATTAAGGTCCTTGATCGTGTCCTTTTTACAAAATTCACTTCTATTTTACTAATAATGTGGCGCACAAAATCAATGACGGATATTGACCATTGAATCAGCTAGATTAAAAAGCTTTGTCATAAAGGAGAGATGAAATAAGACCCTCACATTTATTGCAAAAAAGCCGCATAACGTTGGTTTTATGGAAACGCTGTCGTTTCTCAATACTTTTATCAAAATTGATCAAACATCGCCAGAACTCTCAGCGCCGTTTATTTCCTCTCAATGTTTCGATATTGATCCGAACACAAACCCTGCTGTTCTCCGTCGGTTCCTGTGACCAGCTCGTATCTTCAGGGGTCTTCTGAGGTTAATTAGGGTCCACTAATCATGCGAGTGTGCTCGTTCTCTCAGGTGGAGCTCGGTTAAGCTCTTCATCTGCTATCTCCGTCCGGTAATTGATGTCATTTTGAGGGGCCTTTGCCCGCAGGTTTAATTGAAGTCTTCATTATTCACAGATCTGGGGCTTGAATGTTCTCCATCGTGCGGCTGATGAGGAATCTGAAGATGAGCGGTTCTGTCTCTTCAGGAGGTGGATGGCTCTGAAGCAGTAGATCAGAGCCGTAACGTTTGGGTTATCTGCTGAATTATAGAATATATTCATGATGGTAGACCAGGCTTCAGCAGCGATGCTGGTTTACTGAGGTTTACTCCGAATCAGAAAGAGCTTTACTGCCAAGTATGCTTGCACATACAAGGAATTTGTTTTGGTGTCACAGCTACCAGTACACAGAGACAACAACAACACAA
>JAUCMT010000058.1:620920-636209 GCA_032357475.1 Enteromius thamalakanensis
TATTTGAAAAGAACGAACCTGCAAATGTCTCAACTGACCAATCAGAATCAAGCATTCCAGAGAGCCGTGTAATAAATTTTATAGTTAATATGCATGTAAATATGTGTTTATATATACATAATTATAGACAGAATACACGCACGTTGTGTAAACAAAAACAATGTGATTTAATAATAAAAAAAAAAAAATCAAATCTTTTCCGGATGATATTTTAAACGTTAATATTTCAGCTGCATGCAATTCGGCGAGCGTCTGTGTGCTTTTACTGGGTTAGTAGAGGAGGACTAGTTAAGTGTAGTTTGGCACCCCTGGTGTAGATGCATGCCGCTCTGCAGCGCCCCCTGGTGTCCGGCTGCGTGCATGGAGCGCAGCGGCCAAGCTTCGTCTGGGTTTGCATGAGTCTGATCGCTTCGAACCATCAGATTCATGGGAAAGCAGGAGAAACAGGTTTAATCTGGGCAGCAGCAGCACTTTATCAACCATTCACGTGTTTGCTTTTTGAATGCCATTGTTTTCACTGTCAGATTCCTTTTGATTTGAGTAATTTGAACAGAAGTTGAATTATCTGCCATGATATTATTATTATGTTGTATGTAAATGACACCCTAATGTATGTTTGTTTTGTTTTGTTTGTTTGTTTGTTTTCTGGAGAGCAGATTTGTGGAGAGAGCGATGGTCAATCAACTCTTCACTCATCTCTCTCTGTCTCTGTGTCTCTCTCTCTCTGTCTCTG
This sequence comes from Enteromius thamalakanensis, assembly GCA_032357475.1. NCBI lineage: Eukaryota > Metazoa > Chordata > Actinopteri > Cypriniformes > Cyprinidae > Enteromius > Enteromius thamalakanensis. Next base: position 621,654 of record JAUCMT010000058.1, read on the forward strand.
TCTCTGGCCAGTCTGTCTGTCCAGCTCTGCACTCTCGCTGTGTTTCCTGTTAGTTGCATCACTTCCTGTCCCTGTGTCTATTTTAACGCCTCTGATGTCACTGTCTAGGCCCCTCCCCTGAGTGATGTCATGAGCTCGGCATGTTAGCCTCACTAACTGCTCTCTAGACGTACTTCCATGTCCACTGGCTTCTATTTTGGCCCGTAGCTCCAGCTTTGACTCGGCCGCAGTGCTGCATTTCCACTCCCCATCAGTTCTGCCCGTGTGTGTGTGTGTGTGTGTGTGTGTGTGTGTTGAGTTCCTCTAATCATTCGTCCCTTTCTCCTCCTCCTCTATGACACAGATGAATGCGGCTGCTCTTTAGCGCTCCTACAGACAGATTTGATCACCTGAAGACTGTCTTGTTGTTGTGTGAATGTCTGTTTGAGTTCCTCTCTGGACGTTGCTCTGTTGTTTTATTTTCCTCCCTCTCTCCTCTCCTCTTTTCTGGTTGCTCACTCATTCTTGGCATTATTTTTTTGGGTTTGTTTTTCTCTTCTTGTTCATTTTCTCCTTCTTTTCCTTTCTGTTCCCTTGACGATTTCTGTGTGTTGTTGTTGTTGTTGTCAGTCTCCACGGTAACTGCTCGCGTGTCGTCACGCCGTTTCCTGGCTCATGGTAAGTTTGTGTCTGTACGGCTTCATCCCTGATCAATCCCACCTCAACTCAAACCCCTGAGATCTAAACTCAGCCCTCCCCAGCTTTACAAACTGTGGTCTTTCGCTCTTCTGCACTGATTAGCTTGTTATTTTCGGAGGGAACAGAGATGCGTTAGAGCCCTCGCGGAGACGACGGCAGCCCTCGTCCTCGTTGCGAAGTGTGGCCGAACGCATCCTCCGTCGGTTCGCGGCTAGCGCAGTCGCCTCTCCTCCCTGAGGTCTGTTCTGATACACTGCTCATCAGAGGCATGGGGGAAGAGCTTTATCAAATCATCATCACGTCTATTGTAGTCGCTAAGGACCACAGATACTGACAGAAATGATATCCCTCCCCAGCGCTCTCCATCGCTCTCATGACCACTAACACTTTCCCACGCGCTGACATGGCTGAGCAGACTCACACTAAACCCTTCATCTCTCTTCATCCTCCTCCTCCTCTCTCTCCTGTGGTTCTGACGAGCTCTCGTTAGGGCTGGGTGTTATGACCAGGCTCTCGCGTCACACCTTCTATAACACGGGTTCATTTGTCCTGCAAAGGTGTATTTCTATTGACTTTTTTTTTTTTTATATATAATCGTGTGGCGATGCATTTTTGATGAAGCTGCGAGTTGAAAAGGGTTTGAACTTCATGGACACGGAGCAGAAGATCAGATGTTTGCTGCATCAGCTTTACACAACTCACAGTGTTACATGTCTTGAGTTAGCTGAATATTCACGCTAGCATCTGGCGAGTAATATTTGAATAGCATCTTTATGTTGTTCTTGTAGCAGTATGTGAGGATGCTGGCAGTTTCCTCTGTGTTCACCTCAAACCAAACTCATTTCTGCTTTTAAAGCACTTCGTGCAATGCTAATCTATTTCAAAGCAGCATTAGAGAAAATTGTGATATTAATATCTCCGTGTGATTATTGTGGTATTTGCATCAGACTAGAGTTGAGCGGGAGTGTGTTTAGTGTTGATAGTCATTTTTCTCACAGACAGGATCCTGCGGTCATGTTTAGTACATTTCCTACCATAAATATTTCTAAATTTAGTTCCTGATATATATGCATTGCTAAGAACTTCATCTGAACAACTTTAAAGATGATTTTCTGAATATTGAGATGTTTCTGCTCCTCAGATCCCAGATGATCTAATAGTTCCTAACACACCAGACATCAGTGGAGAGGTCATTCATTCGTCAGAATCTGTGCTCCAGGGTCATAATAACACACACCGATGAACATAACGTCATTTTCTGCCGATGGTTTTTACACTTCCTGCGCTCTACAGAGAGCCTGCTAGATTCTTGCAGCACAGCTATATGAAGCACACAGGTACTAGTAGTTACTTAACCTTTACTGTGGACTTTACTCTCCAGCGGTAGTCAGAAGTTGAGAAAGCTGGTGCAGCTCCAGCAGCGGTCAGCGTCTGAAGGGACTGAAGCTCTCCAGCCGGACTGCATCGGTGAGGAAGACTGCAGAGCTACAGAGCCGTCAGGCGCTGACCGACGCTGGTCCAGCTCATCTCAGAGGGGTGTGTTAAATCCTCAGTACCAGGAGGGCTCGTAGTGCTGATTGGATCTTTTGTTGAGATCTCCGGCGATCAGCGCGCTTCACACGGTCATGGCGCCCGGTCCTAACACGCATCTATCATTTCATCTGTGATTGTTTCGATCACTCCATCCTCATCATCCTCATCATCATGCTTCCTCCAGTTCAGGCCCAGATATCTGCTGATTATTGCACAGCCTATGAGCCAAAAACGCCCCTGAATACACACACACATCGAAATTGTTCCTCAGACGATATTTCTGCCCTTATATTCATGTGAGGATGAGCGACTCAAGCTTGTTTTGGTCTTTGGTTTTGGACTGTGTGTGTGTGTGTGTGTGTGTGTGTGTGTGTGTGTGACGGTGTTTGCATATTGGTCTTCAGCGTGTGAGAGAACCGTGTTGATGCCTGCCGGTGTTTTCCGTCTTCATGATTTCATTTATTGTGACATGTAGCATATGCACCTCTCTCTCTCTCTCTCTCTCTCTCTCTCTCTCTCTCTCACCCATAAACCCCGTCACTCCTCACAAGGTCTGACAACAACCAATCACAGGCTTCCTTTCATTTGACGCACTTTGGTGTACTTGTTCATGACAAAACTGGATGGCTTTTTGAGTTTGACGTTTCTGATTGGGTGAATTGTTCTCTCTCTTTCTCTCTGTCTGTCTGTCTTCCTCTTTTCTTCTCCCGTTTTTGTGGTTTCATTGAATGTCGACTGGCTCTTTTTTTCTTTCCTGCATCCCTCTGTTTCTGAACATCCCCCCTTCTTTCTCGGTATGATGTGTTTTTTTCACGAGGGGGCGGGATTAGGCTGCAGAGTATTTGGATTGGTCCATAGGCTGCATCTGATGCTTGCTGATTGGCTGATATGCTCATTTCTGGTTAATGAAATGTAATTGGCTGAATGTGATTTTGCTAAGAGCTGTGCACAGTGTATTGATTTCGTCATGTGTGATCTCTTTGTTTCTCTCTGTTTATCTCTCTCCTTCATTTTAGCAATGGAATGCCCTGTTTTTCGTTTGCTTTACGCATTGATTTCTGGGTTTTTGTGTTGAATGTTTGAAGATCAGTGGGAGTTTATGATGCATGAAGCAATATAAGGGAATATCAATGAGTCCACAATTTCTGCTGTAGCTGTAAATATACTTCAAAGAATTGATAACCGAATGTTTCTAGATGATGATCGCTCTTAATTTTGACATTTGGGTGATTGGTGAACTTCACTAGACGCTAATGACGTCGTTCACTGCAGGCGTTTGGATCAGCTGTAGACTGAATGCGCCAGCGCTGTGTTCTCTTGGTCTCTGATCAGATGCTCCTCTCTCTGATGAACAGGTCAACAACGCTACGGCTCGAGTGATGACCAATAAGAAGCTGGTCAGCCCGTACGCTAACGGAGAAGCCCTGAGCACGCTGCCCTACGGTAAGACCGGCTCGTCTCAGGGTTCAGGGGTGTCTCGGGTGCTAGCGACGAGTTCAGGCTAATCTTCTGTGTTTCTTCAGCCGGCTGGAAGTTGAGTCCTATGATGGGAGCGATGTACGGCCCGGAGCTCTACGCAGGTGAGATCTGTTTGAGTGGTCAGTGCTGTGAAAGGTTCTAGATTGTGGAGCAGACAGAAACACTGCCTTTCTTTGTTTTAAGCCAAAATATCGAAGAATGCTTAAATCAAGAAGGATTTTCTAGACAAGTTTAAAAAAAAGATAAAATAATCTTCCAGTGGGGTAACCTAAACCTTGTTTTCTGATTACGGTACGTTGCTTGTTTTGATCAAAAACTCTCTTAATTTGAACTGAAACTCCTTTGATTTCTGAATGTTTGTGTGAGAGAGAAGCTGCTTCAGGAGTTTGTTCCTGTGGCTGTAACCAGCAGATGTCCTCCGTGAGCTACAGCTAGTCAGCGTAGAGAAACAGTGCTGTTAAACTAGCTTGATTAAATCAAACTAACAAAAAAAATGTAAAACAATGTCAGATGATTCTGAAGTTGGAAAGTCACTTACGTGTTATTCATGAAGATATTTCATCTCTGATCAGTAATGTACACTGCTAAGACCTTCATTTCACAACTTTAAAGATGATTTTCTCAATATTTAGAATTAAATATGACCCATCTTATTTATTCAGCTTTCAGATGATGCATTTAAAAAGAAATAAAAGTGTTTTCCTCAGAAACCTTGGTGTTTGTGTCTGACGTCAGTGAGATGTTGTTGTGAGTGATCTGGCTGTAGTTCCAGGGTTCCCGTATCCCTCCGCCGCAGCCGCAGCATCCACCGCTGCCAGCTTCAGAGGAGCCCATCACCTGCGGGGCCGGGGCCGACCCGTGTACGGAGCAGTGAGAGCCGCGGTGCCTCAGCCCGCCATACAGGCCTACCCGGGGTAACACACACACACACACACACCTGGAGTGTGCTGCATGCTGCATGACCGTGTGCTGCTGCTGCTGTTCTGAGACCAGCTGATGTAAACATGCAATCAATGACAAAAAATGCCATTTTCCCAGCACCTGTTTGTTGTGTAAATCTGGCTCAAATGCATCTCAGCGCAATTAAAATGGCATTTTTTCCTGTTTTATGACCAAGTGCACTGCATGTGTGTGAATTAATGTTTTCACTTTCTCTTTTTCGTGCTCTTCATCTGTCCTGCCATCTTCTTTTGGTTTTTTCCCTTCGATCGCCACACGATGGCGCCATTTGATTTTTTTCCAATCTTATGTTCTTGCTCCTCCATCTTTCTTTTCTTTTTGCTGTCATTTTGTTTTTCTGTCTCTCAGTGTGGTGTACCAGGATGGGTTTTATGGAGCTACAGAACTGTATGTAAGTATGACACTTCCTGTCTCTTGGATTGACTTCCTCTCTCTTTCCTTCTCTCTTTCCGAGTGCTTTACCGTGTGAAAACTGTAGCCACGCAGAGCCGTTTCGTTCTGATTAAGACCTGCTTTAAAAGCGTGAATTCTGTTTAATGAAATTGAATCGGATTTGTTTCTCATCAGCAGATTCGGACGGCTCTGTGTGTGTGTGTGTGTGTTTGTGTGCGTGCGTGTGTGTGTGTGTGCGTGTGTGTCCAGGTTGACGATAGCTTTTTCTGTTTTCTCTGTAGAATAGTGTTTCAGGACACTCTGGTTAGTAGCAGAATGCCTCAGGTAGGCTCACAGACGGATAGTGTGCATCTCTCCTTCTGATTAATACATCTGTTTGATATTGATCGTGTGAGATTGCTGTCTCTGTTTCCCTACTAACTCACAGTAATCTGACAGGAGTGAGGGCTGGAAGGGGGAGGAAGAAAGAAATTCTGCTTGAATTCTGCACATTTCCTTTCTAAATGATTCGGAGCACATGATAAATTTGGCAGCGGCATCAAACGTCACAGAAGCGGCGACTCGTGGGGAAAACACCCAAAAACAGCGGTGTCAGGGCTGGGCGGTACAAGCGGGGTTTACTTCAGGAGGACTCTATATGAAGAGGTTTAGATGATCACGTGGCAGGTGCTTCATCACGTTTTTCAGATGTTCAGATCGGATACACCACAGACGCTAACACGCGCGCGACATCCTCTGGACCATACTAATGATTTAAAACATCTCCATGTGACTTAAACCTGATTGCTATTTTTGCATTTACTGCACGTTTAACATAAAAACTAAAGTATAGTGTTAAAATGAATAATGTTCAAACTAATGTTTTTGTTTACGTAATATAAGTATGTGTGCTGTGTATATTATTGTTTATATATCCAGTCCTGTGCTGAAGTCTAGTATTATCAGCAGCACAAACAGTTATTTCTATCTTCTGCGGCAGCGTGTCAGCTGGAAATATCATATTTCTGACCATTATTTTAGTCATTAATTGTAATAATGCAGTGAGATTATTGTGTAAATATAGACATATAAATATTTTCAAAATGTATATATGTATGCGCACACATAATAAATGTACACATGCATATATAATGTAAACAAAAGTGATTAATGGTAGTGGCAGCAGTAGATGAAAGGAGTCTGGAGAGCGTGCCGCCCAGCCCTCAGCGGTAGATTATTTACACTTCTGAGAATGTAAATAATTGTCTGGCGCTGTTTTTCAAGCGAATGACTTCCTGTAGGTTTTTGTTGTGCATCACTGATATCTGAGACGATAGTTTTAAGGACTCTGGATGTTTTGGGTTTGTCAGACTGGATCTGATTCTGTCCCCTTCCCAGAGTCCCTGTCTCTCTATGGCATGTTAACTCGATCTGTGTTGGCATGCAATCACACTTAATTCGCTCGTAGATCTCTCTCTCTCTCTCGGTCTCTCTCTCTTGGTCTCTCTGTCTCTCTTGGTCTCTCTGTCTCTCTTGGTCTCTCTGTCTCTCTTGGTCTCTCTGTCTCTCTCTCTGTCTCTCTTTCCGTCTCTCTCTCTGTCTCTTTCTCTCTCTCTCCATCTCTCTCTCTCCGTCTCTCTCTCTCCGTCTCTCTCTCTGTCTTTCTCTCTCTGTCTCTCGCTCTCTGTCTCTTTTTCCGTCTCGCTCTCTGTCTCTTTTTCCGTCTCTCTCTCTGTCTCTCTCTCTCTGTCTCTTTTTCCGTCTCTCTCTCTGTCTCTTTTTCCGTCTCTCTCTCTCTCTGTCTCTCTCTCTCTCTCTCTCTCTGTTTCTCTGTCTCTCTCTATCTCTGTCTTGCCTCCCTCGGCGGCTGCGCTCTCGCAGGAGTGTGAGGGATCATGGGAGAGTTTCTCTGATTGGCCGTAGGGTAGAATGCTGAGGAGAGAATGGCGGACATGGCTTGTTATCGTACTGAGTTTGGGGTGCATGCTGTCTGTGTGGTTGTGTGGATGTTCTCCTAATCTCACTATCTGTCTGTCTGTCTGAATATGGCACCAGTAATCGGTTCGATCACCCCTGGTTGTGTGCGTTTGGGGGGTGACGATGACACTGACGCTAATGCACTCACGATCCCCATTTCTGCTTGTGTCTCCCTCTTTGACAAACAAACCATCGATTCTAAATCATTAGAGAAACCACTCCTCTTTTTCATGATTGTTTGCCACTGAGGAAGATTCACGGTGCGTAACAGACCTGCGGACGGTTCTCCGAATGCGGTTTATGTTTGACTGATCATCAGTGGCAGATTGCTTGTTAATGGACTTTAGGTTTGCTTTTCTTGAACGTTTCCATGTTCTTTTTTCCCTGCTAACTCACCACTTCACCTGCCTCGTTGTCGCGGTGCTTGTTTTGAGCTTGTGTGTTTTTTGTCTTCGTAGAGCGGCTATACCGCGTACCGCTACACTCAGCCGGCGGCGGTAGCGAGTCCAACGGCAGCGGCGGCGGCAGCAGCAGCGGCCTACAGTGATAGGTGAGGGACAGACGGTCAAGCCCTGTTCATGACTCAAAGATTTAATGCAAATTATGCTCTTAAATATTAGTAGTTGAATTTAACATGCAGAATTTCCGTTAGGATGAAATGAGCATTTTTATCAACGCGTGTAATATTTTCTGTCCATGGTTTTATTCAGATGGTGCATAAATTATATATAGAAAGTGATATCATTAACGTTTATCAACAGTGAGTTAAAGCACTCTCAAGAAAACCAGACTATCGTTATATAATCACTGAAGCTGGATACACGCTGAAATGAATCGCTTGCTTTCTTTGTACGTACATTTGCTTTTAGTGAAGCACAGATTTGTAAGAGTTGAATTCCGCACGCCGGACGAGTTTCAGCGATGCTTCGTGTGAACACCTCTGATTCCTGAGCGTGTGATTGGTTAAAATCCACACCTCTGTAAAAACGGCTCAAATAAAGTACAATGCTGGAATCGACACAACCTATTCGTTTTCACTTTGTCAGCAACAGATATTTTTATTCATGTTTGTCCAATTTTAGTGGCGTAAGAATAACTCAACACTGATAAAATGTTTAATAATAAAAGAATAAAAATATTATAGAAGAAAAGGTTGGATGGCATATAGAGGCTTTTTACTTTGGATGTGATTAATGATGATCAATTATTTAATATAACTGAATGTAGTTGTGAGCACTGTTTCTGTGTCTGCTGCCGATTCTGAGCGGTGTTTGTCTTCTGTGTTCGTCAGCTACGGTCGCGTGTACGCAGCAGATCCGTACGCGGCTGCACTAGCGGCTCCGGCGGCGGCGGCGGCAGCATATGGAGTCGGAGCGATGGTAAGCTTGTCCTCCGTCTGTCCGTCACGCTTTCAGATCCTCTCCGAAGCCCTTCCTAACCGTCTCTCTCTCGCTCTCTCACAGGCCACGCTCTACAGAGGAGGATACAGCCGGTTCTCGCCGTATTAAACGCCTGTAACACACTTCCAGGTTCGCGGTCTCTCTGATACTTCAACAGCTGCTGACCTCGGAGGGAACAATCCAATCACACATTTGGACAAAAAAAAAAGAAAAAAAAAAAAAGCGAACCGCGTCTGTTACGAACGAACTTCCAATATGGAATGCAACTTAAATCAATACATCGAGGAAGGTGGATTTTTCTTTTCTTTTTTTGTCGTTTTTGTTTTTTAAAGGAAACCTGACCACGTCGAACACTAAATGGTAACAGATCTCTGACTGAAACTGCTTGACTGAGAAGCGTAAATCATTTCTTCCTCCGGCTCGTCTCTCTGCACATATGCATGCAGTAACGGCTCTCGACTGCCTCTAGTGGCCGCTGAACTACATGTGCACAGAGCGTCAGGATTCACGTCACCCTTCACTGTCTCACACTACAATAATTATCCATCTTCTTGAAGAAATATAGACATTCGTCCGGACCGCTCTTGTCTCCGTTTTAAGGATCGTCTTGACATCGTGGATCCCATCCGCTCTGTAAGGGAGGACGATGCTATTATCCCAAACACAGAGGTGATGAGAGACTATCATCATGGTCTTCCTCTCTCTGGAGAGATCATGGATGAAACTCCAACAGCTGTTACAGATCGCACACCAACGGGACGACGTGTCATAATAATCCGTCTTGATGAAAGCTTTGTGTTCTTTAAACAGTACCTCCATTCAGACCATTTCCAAGAGGCGTACCTTTAAAATTTAATAGTCATTATATGCAAGTAAACTAGAATAGACACAAAAATTTTACCAAACATTATTATTATTATTATTATTATTATTATTATTATCGTCATTAGTTTCTCATGGTTATGTGTGTTGGCTTTGATGAAGGGCAGGACATCATCTGAACCCACATCGATACACAGAAAGACCGGCATAATGACTATAGCAAGTATTTAAATTATGCTAAGAAATATTTACTTTCTTTTTTCCCGTCAGATTTTGGGATCGAAGAGCCCTGCTTGTGGAATATCGACAAGCTCTTTTATTAGCGTAGTTTTGTAAAATATGCAACTTTCAGCCCAAATTTCAGAACAGTGGATCAAAAAAAAAAAAGCTTGTCGATTTTTAAAGGAGAAATGCATAGTATTTTTGTCTTTCTTGCAGAGTGTGTCCTCTTTCCCTTCGGTATATTGCTATTTTGCTTTTTTTGAATTTTGGTTCCAAAGAAAAGTCAAGCACATCCTTGATTTGTGTGTAAACGTATTCGTAATTCTATTGTTTGGTTTAATTTCTTTTTTGTATCAATAGGTTTATGATATTGTTTGAAGTGGCTCGTTAATTATTTCAAAATGGCTGGGCATGGATCGCCGCGTCCTCCTCCTGCAGTCCAAGACCGCTTTCCTTATCTGTGAAAACACATGCATTTCATTTTTGTTGTTTTTTTTTTTGCAGTAGACCCTAGGTGTAACTGTGTCCTGGTCCAGGACTGAAAACATTTAGCCATTTTAGATTCATTTGGTCTGTTTTTGGTGTGGATGAGGGACACTAAGACACCGGGCTAATGGAAAACTGACCACAGTCTGAACACTACACCGAGACAGCTTTATTTTTAATATTTTATGTTTAAATGGTACTTGCAGTCTATGCATACACTTTCCACAGTATTATAAGAGATTAAAATGGTCTCGGCTCCTAAATTCTGAACTTCTGGCTTTTAAAGATGCTTTTGGAGAAGATGCGGCAGCTTGCTGTCCTCTCGTCCTCTCTTCCTGTCCTCTGTTGGTTTCTCCTATAGCAGCTGCACCGGTGCCGTTGTGATGCTATGATGAGACGGATTTCTTCTGATGATGGAGTGAGAAGGTTGAAATCCCTCCGTTCATGCAGTAAAGGATTAAAGATGGCGTCTCTTTTATTCTCCATTCTGCACCTTATGAATATGATAACTGTTCCACATACTCTCCTTTGGTTTACAGTGTAACCGTGTTTTTGAGTTGAACTCTTTCTCTCTACATATTCTGATTCCATTTGTGATGTAATTTGTATCTGAATGTCCATATAAACTGTTTTTTTAAAACAATCCCTCGACGAGTCATTGGTTTCAGTCTGTTGTGCATTAATATTGTATTGAAAAGTCAGTTTTAGGCCAATACTACGAAAAGTTTTTCCTTCCTAGTTCATGGTCTTTAGAGATGCTCGGGTCTTATATGAATGAAAGTGAATATAATGTGGCATAATGTTCATGGTTTAATCCAGCTTCGCTAACGGTTTACCTCCAGTATGTTTATCCTCCAGTCGTCGACTCTTTTCTCGTGTGTGTGTGCGTGTGCGTGTGTGTGTGTGTGTCAGATGATTGTTTCCTCGTAGAAAGAAGATTAAAACCGGAAAGTTTTCACACTAGCACTTTTATTTTACATTTAACTTTTGATGTTGTATTCAGTAGCATTTCTTTCTTTTGCCAGTAATACATTCCGGAATCGTTAAGGTCGTGTTATTGTAATTTTGAACTTTCTTACCTAAAGATTTCACGCGTGTCCCGGCGGTCCGCAGGTTAACCCAAGACTAGAATACTTAGGCCTGGTTTCACAAACGGGGCTTAGCTGAAGCCAGGACTAGGCATTAGTTAAATTAAGATATTTAAGTAGCTTTTACAAAAATGCCTGATAAGAAAATATTACAAGTGAGCATCTTAACACATAACAATGACACTGACATGATTTAAGATATGTCAGAGCAAGACATTTTCATGGGAGACAGCTCAAACACGCAGTTTAGTCTGGGTCTAGCTTAAGCCTTGTCTGTGAAACTGAGCGAGAGAGAGTTTGGCTTCACGTACGCTGGTTTAACTACTAATGCCATGCTTAAACTATGATTAAATATAGGGTTAGGGTTATAGGGTAATTGTTGTTATTATCTTTAGTGAAACCAGTGGTTCATTTAGTTATGGCTTCTTTTTAGAACGGTTGGTGTTAAATGATAAAATGCCAAAACTCATGAAAAGTTTGTTTCTAAAATTTTCGAAAACTAATTTTTAAAATTGTAGCCTTCGGTTATTTTTCTCACTACACATGTCACAGGCTGATATTAACTGAGGGTTGGGCTCAAACGGTGGGCTAATCAATAAAAACGTTGGGATTTTTGCGCTGATGTTTAGTGTGTGGAGGCAGTGGCGAGGCCTATTTATAAAATCCCTTTTCAAGGTTAAAGCGTTATTTATGGACATTCCTCCGAGTATATGATGTCCTTTTATAATAGACCCAAGAAAAAAATCTCGTCACACAGATTTATGGCAAAATAAAAGTTTATTTTTTTGGTCTACTGCCAAATCAATGGCTTTTAATCAACCGTGATAAATTAATTCAGACACAAACACAATCATATTTACAGTTAAAAAAAATAAAGATTTGTATTCTACATCATTAGAGCCTGAATGAGGTGTGCTCCTCGAGTCGAGACGGAGTCTAGTTCATTCATCATGTCCCATCTCAGAACATCTGCTGCTGTGGATGGATTATTCTGTAATCTAGAGATACTCAGGATCGCTGATCTCGGGAGGGCAGGTGAGGTGCTACACAATCCCGAACTTTGCCAGATCACTAAGCTCCATGTCACCGAACGCTTCCCAGGGGCAGATCACGGTGATGTCTGTAGAAGACCAGAGGAAGTGAGTTCTGAGGTTAATTTAACACTGAACTGAGCAGAACTGTCCTGTACCTGTGCCGAGACCCTCCATTCCAGGGATGTCATCTCCGAAGCCTTTCTGTCCAGGTTTGGGAGCCTTGCTCTTGAAGGTGCGAGTGGTCCTCTGCTTGAACTTTGGTGGTCCTCTCTTCTCCACAGGTGTTGGGGCGTCCATTCCTGACCTTTACTGAAACAGAAACACCATCGTATTGAATCTGTGCTACAGATCTTCCCTCGTCTGCTCTCACTCTCACTTGTTATTCGTGTCCTCGAGCTGTTAATATTCTGGTTTGGGACTGTGTTAATCCTAATCTGCTGGTTACACAATGAGTATTTACCAACATCTATTTGCCTTGTGATATAAACAGACAGTGTGAATAATAAGCTCTTTACATAATCTCGCTAATCTCGTCGAGGAGACTCATGTTTAGCGCTCTGCAATCTGGCAGAAAAATGTGTCGGAGCTGCTGTTTTTAATCTGTTTTATCTAAATGAGTAGAGTTGAGCTTCATCTGAAGAAGTGAAGTCTGAGTCTGAAGCTGAGAGTGCGTTGAGTTGATGTTTCTCCTCTGATCTGATGAGAATACTGCGTGTGTTTCTGGTCTCTGTGAATCTCTTACCGTGTGCAGGGGTTAGTTCCTGGTTCTTCTGCTGGTTCTCTGGGCTTCTTCTCTGCGCTGTGTGTTGGTCAGCTCGTGTCCAGTGTGTCTGGTGGACGCTTTTATAGCCCTCATCTAATCTCCTGCTCCTCCCACAGACACAGGTGGAGAGATCTGGAGTTAGACACCTGGACTATTTTAAGCTCTTCAGGCTTTGTGTGTCATGTGGACAGGCGTGTGGAAAGATTCAGGGTTTATGAACACGTTTATGTCATCAGGATGTGTTACACATGAATTATGATAGATATGTGTTCATATATCACACACGGGCTGGACTATCATGCCTATTCAGGTTAATGAGTTAAGATATCATTTCACTTAGCGTGATTTTTTATTTTTTATTTTAGCACTTTGTTATACAGTGTCCTTGTTACACAAACTAAATATTGCACTAAACGGTAATTAATAATAGCAATAAATTATGCATAAATGAATTCAAGTACCCTACACCCAACCCTAACCTTAACCCTAACCATGTGACCCTGGAGCACAGTGTCACTGCCCACAGATGTCTGGTGTGTTAGGAGAGGACGATATCTGGCTGAGATACTATCAAAACATCAGGAATCTGAGGAAGAAAATCACAGTCTTCTCTGACCGCTGTAGAGATGATTCACTGTCACATCTGTTTTTAGCTGTGAGCACCTTAAAACCCCTCTGCTGGTATTCTGAGAAACACACACCTGATCGAACACATTCACTTACAGCTGAACCAGACTAACTCAAGAATAATCAGCTCTAATCCACTGATTGACTGTCCTGGCACTCATGTGGTTGTATAATTAGCAGTCTGTTCATTAACATATCCTGGTTAATTTGGTCTTGTTTTAGCAGTGACACGTATTCAAACACATCTATATCCGTCTCTGTTTTCAGTACGCTCTATACAGAATAGATTTATCTGCTAAATAAGAGTTAGTCTTATGCTGCTCAATCAGGAGTTTTCATCCTTCTTCTGATTAGTTCTGATCTTGCCGTGTTCAGACGCTCTGTTCATGGATGGCCGGTTCATTCGTTTCTTGGTGAATGCTTGAGTTGTTGGGAAAACAAACAGCGTTTGTGTTTTTCATTCATGGCGCGCCCAACTCTTTCCCAGGAGTCCATATAACCTGAGAGGCTGTTCGCTGTGTTTCCTACAGCCAAACCCATTGAGGATCATGTTAATATCCTTCTGAAGCCAGCACTGGTTAATAGCCATGTGCTTTTCCTTTAATTTCATACAGAAAGATGGTGCTGTGACCTCTGACCTTTCCTCTGGGTTAAGTGTTGGATAATTCTATGAAAACAGCTGATTTGATCTCTGAGCTGAGCGTTAGCTCTATTTTAATTCTTGAGTCTTTGAATCCTGCAGTAAGAAGAGACTCTTAATCTATCCCGACGTGAACCGCTTTATCTGAGTGCTGTAACCCCTCGAGCACAACATCTTAAGCAGTGACTCAGTGATTTGTAGAGAATCAGTGTCCTCGTCTCACACCCTCATCAGGTGTGTTTCTGCTGAGGATTTACCTGGAAACCTCTCTCTTTCCTTTGTTTTATTAGAATCCATGAAAACAGAAGCACTGAATAAATATTTCTTAAAGAGGTCATATGAAGATCCTGAAGATACAAAGATTAAAGTCTCAAAACCAAACAGGTATTCTTTATAATAGTTATGTCTTGTCCACACCTCCTAAAACAGCTCGTTTAAACACGCCTCCACTTCTCTCCGTCACAGAGTGGGTTTA
>JAUCMT010000058.1:647079-659258 GCA_032357475.1 Enteromius thamalakanensis
AAATATTTGCCTCAAAATCCAAAACACAATTATATTGAATACATTTTAACCAAAAACATTAATTGAAATCTATATGACCACAGAATCATTTTTTACAGTGCACAAGGTCAAAATCTACTGGTATTCCTATCTTTGTGGGGACAATTGGTCCCCATAAGGTGATAAATACCAGACACACACACACACACACACACACACTCTGTCTGTCTGTCTTCAGGGCTTTTTGTCTTTATTGACAGACAGGACAGGGTTCAACAGTCAACAGCTCTTATATATCATGCTTCTCTGTGTGGGATTTCATGCATTTGTAGCACATTTAAGGTAAAATGTAATTGCCTGTAAAAGCACACCTGCTCTCTGAATGATCCCGAGTTAAAGTCTGGTTAGTGGTTTGGGGAAAGATTTATTGAGAACTGTACCCAGATGTCAGCTAAATACAGCTCCATTTGGCTCACAATTACAGAAAAGTGGCTCATAAATAACATAAATATGTGTTTTAAAGTTGGGTTAGTCATTATAATCAGCTTTAAATATAAACAATACGAGTCTATGGTAAACATCTGTATTTATATCATATATACATATAAGTGGAGCATTATGGGGGATCCCAGTAAACCCGAATGAAGTGACCCACATTCTCTTTATTAAAGCTGATGTATATATTTAGGCAGAACGGAAGCAAATGCATTTTCTGGCAGATGCTGGACGAATATCTGCAGAAACTCCTCTTATATAACACATCCATGGGTTTTTCCTGTTTCCCGTGAGATTTTCCTCATATAGTCGGTTTCTGACTCCCAGAGTGTCCAGCAGGTCTGGTCCAGGAAACATTTGGACTCTGGAATGACCGTTGCTCAGAGTTTGAATGAAAAATATATGTTTTACATTTAGAAGCATCGCCTACATTTCCCACAGATATGGCAAGTGTTTCACTAAACTCCGCCAGCGACGGGTCTCTCTGTGACGGGCCGTTCATGCCATGTTTGTTAGTGGTTTTGGCCCTGTTCCCCATGCTTAGGTGCGTGTGTCTGTATGCCAGCCTGCGGTCGCTGGAACACGCGTGTGTGTGTGTGTGTGTGTTGTTTTTGGAAAGCAGAAAGGGGCTAGGCCGTTACTCGATTCCCAAACCAATCCCAGCCTCCTGCATGAGTGTGTGTGGGTGACAGTGAGAGTATAAACACGCCGGTGAACAGACGGATGACAAACTCGAGAGACCAGCTTCACCATCACCTGAAGAACAAACCCTGAAGAGCCATGAAGACCCTGAGCCTCCTGAGCGTCTGCGCTCTGCTGTCTGTCTGCGCTTCTATGGGAGGTGAGACACCTTCATCATCATATCAGTGTGTGTGTGTGTGTGTGTGTGTGAGCTCTAATGCTGTGTTGTGTGTGTATAGTGTACACAGAGCCGGACGCCGCAGATGAACCTGCTGCCGAAGTGGTTCTTCCTCCCACCGGAGCTCCGGCTGATACAGACTCTTCCTCAGCATCCTCATCTGCCTCAGACTCTGCCTCCTCATCCTCATCCTCCTCTGAGTCTGACTCCGCTTCTGATTCTGCTTCCGACTCCGCATCTGACTCGGCGTCTGATTCTGCCTCAGATTCTGCCTCTTCCTCGTCCGAATCAAACTCCGTCAGCTCTGAAGGTCAGGCCCATCTTGTGTGTTTCATCTGTAAGAGTTTGTGATTATATTTGCAGAACTGAGAGAGGTTTTGTGTGTTTTCAGAAACTCCTGCTCCTCATGTCCTGCTAAAGAGAGATGTGGCAGCTTCACTGCTGCGACACCGAAGAGCTGGAGCTCCTGCAGCCAGCCTGAGCCTTCAGCAGCTGGAGAGGTCAGTCACACACACACACACACACTCGCTGGGTCTCCTGACCCTACACCTAAACCTAACCCTTACAGGAAACTGCTGTTACTAGTAGGACACTAGTTAATTTGTGTAAGTGAGGATAGCAAGATAAAGTAAACTGTGACATTAATACAGTGAGAATCAAAACTCAAAATTTTGAAGCGAACATTATTAAGACACTTAAGCATTATTAATCATTGCTTGGTAATTAGTCGAGCTAAATGGGTATTATTTAATTGTGTTCTTAAATTTAACATCTGATGGCTACTCAACCGAATTCAATAAATACCTTTCTATCAAAGTTATGTTGAGATATGAGGAATGCTGAAGGTGTCTGAATAAATGTTGGTTTGACTGTAGCTCCTCTGATGCTCATCAGTGTCTGTCATCTGGTTATTAATAACTGACTGATGAAGAAACAGTTGTGTCGTGATTCTCATGCTGGTTTTTGTGTCTCTGTCCTTCAGTTTGCGAGAGGTGTGTGAAGTGAATCTGGCCTGTGAACACATGGCTGAAACCGCTGGGATCGTAGCAGCTTATACGGCATACTATGGACCAATCCCATACTAACACACACACACACACACACACACAACTGGGGACATAGACATATATTGTTTTAAGATACAGTTTTTTCTAGATTTTATAACCTAAACCTACCCTTAACACTTACTTACAGAAAACTGCATTTTTACAATTAAAAAAAAATAAAAATAAAAAAAACTCTGTTATTTTTGTATACCAGTTTAACGAATGAGAAAAAGAGGTTTTTGGTGATTTTGTCAGGTTTTGCTCACATTTGGTTACACATTTGTTCCCAAAATATTTGTTTTGTCTCTCACTGGGAGAAATCGGTGAAATATGTTTTTCATATTTATATGCCAGTGATTGAGACGCTATAGTGCAATCAGACTCAGTGTTATTGATATGTGTTTAACTGCTCTATATTATGCCTGTGTGTAGGTATGAATATAAAGACACGTTAAATAGATTATTAAAGTAGAAAATGATTCTTTTTGTTTGTTTTTGTGAATCAAAGGTGCTATTTCACACTGACTGAAGGCAGAATTATTTTTTCTGTCATGTTCTGTAAGAACGCAAGAGCTGTTCATCGTTACCTGAAGCTGTTGACATTTTTGTCAATGTTTTAGTTTATTGTGCACATAATACTTGTATAGAGAATATGCTATAATAAAGATACACTATATAAGAGCGAAAGTGTCTGGTCAATTATTTCTTGTGTTATGACTTTCTTTAAAGGTTAGCCCTACTGCGCATGCGCACTTTAAAACAGCCTGATTTTTGTTACACTGTACAACAATAATCACTATTTTTGGGGGGATTGGGGTTGGGTAGATATTAACAAACCACAATATATTAAGCAGAAAATAGCATTTTATTGTTCGTATCCGCTTGCACCACAACCATGATCCATCGCTCGTTCACGCGATATTTGACGCTCGCCCTGAAATCGATCCGCGTGAGCGCGCGTTCATGGTTCGGTCTGGCTGGAGCGCGCACGCTTCACCTCACAGATGGAGTTTCTCGTCGGCAGCGCGTTCTCGTCTCCTGTAGGACAGCGGATCCGTAAGTGTTTTACTCTGATTATAGTTCGCGTGTTTATTCTCTAGTGAGTGTTTAAGACTATGGCAAGCCAAAAGGGTCAGAATTACGCCTTAGATTATTCGCGTTACATACAAAACGCCGCTAAATACGGCGTTTTAAGCAGCATTGGCGCCGCAAAATACGCCGTTGTGATTACAAACGCCGTAAAAAACGCGCGGAAATACGTCAATAGCGCCGTATCTGACAACGTTTTCAGTGTATAAGAAAAACGCCGCTTTTTACGCCCGCTCACGTACGATTTGACGCCGTAAAAAACGCCGTTTTGGTTACACAGAGCGCGCGTTGCTTACGGCGCTTTGCTTACAGTATAATGAGTAACGCCCATTGATTTCCACAGCCAGTAATTTTGAATGGTTCTCATCCAATCAGTGATGAACAGAACCAGACCAGACCAACTGATCAAATTGATCTTTTTAGTAATTCTCCTCAAATTAAAAAAAAGTGCAATACAAACTTAATTTTGCTTCGTGAGCATGCGGTGCACTTGACAACTGACAGGAGATTTTTGACCTAATTAATGTGCTTCAGTCAACTTACTGAGGTAAGGATTGTTTCTTTAGAGTTGTTAAAACATTGCTGCCGGTCAATCTGTTCCCATCAGCGCTCTTTCAGCTCATTTAGGAGTGGAATGCATACTTTCTGCTAAGTCTAATGGTCTAACGAATTATGGATAGTTTTTAATCCACAAATCGCTTGTTAAGTTAACTCTCAACAAACAAACATTTGCTATTATCCAGCACATTATATGAGTGATTGCTTAAAATCTTGTCTTTTAACTCTCATACTATATTATGAATGAGTATGCTATGATTGTTTACTTAATATGTAAAAGATTCTGTTTCTGTGATTATTAATAGTCAAATATTCTCCTTATCGGTTTGGTGTTGCTTAGGGGTACTAGATAGATAGTACTTTTTTGTAACATTAGCTAACATATTTTAAATCTTAAAAATGGATTTGAGTTTTTAAAAGGACATACAATTGCATTAATATTTTGGCCTCCATAGCTTATTTATAAAGTCTTTTGGTTTTAGACTGGAAACATTGCAAAGAAGCCTTGAATGGACAAGAGGGCGGCTGATTACTGCACCAGTAGCTGATGATGATGGGAGTATATAGCAGAAGTCACTGACAATGAAAGAAAGCATGGACAGCAAGATGAGTGAAACATTAAAAATCCTAATCAAACACATCTGAGCAAGCTAATCAATGTCCTTTGTCTTATGTTAATCCAATGTCCAGGGGCCAAAGTTGAGAACCCCTGTTTTATGGTAAAAATTTCAGGATTTTATTAATGCAAATAAATAGGACTCAATATAGACCATTTGACAGTCCAAAATCCATATTTTAAGCACAAGTAATATTTTTATTTACTAAAAACAAAAAGATCTGATGTCCATTCTCAAGATTGTTTCCTTCACAATTCACAACTGTGATGTTTGCAAGCTGAGAGGATGTGGTGGCAATTATATATAACAAATGTTTATCCATCCATCCATCCACCCATCCATCCGTACATACATTAGTCTTGCTGCGATAGACGTGTTGGTGGAGTCACATGTCGATTAACCAGTGGGAAAATTTTCTCAGTGTCACAACCCTAACATAATTATTTTTTCTTGAAAAAAAACCTGCTACTTTTGCTAGGGAAGATGCTTAATAACCTAAACAAGGATATTTGAGTCTTGTTCACTTGCATCAAATGGAGAAAAATGTTTTCTTCTGAAAAACATTTACATCAGTGGCACTGAACCAAGTCTCTGGATCCCACCTACCAAACCAACACAGCACATTTTCCATGTCTCTTTTAATCAAACACAGCTGGTTAAGCCCATTAAGTGACTCCAAAACCTGAAAAGGGTGTGGGCTCTGAGAATGTGATTGGGAACAACTGGTATAGTATGCAAGACCTGGGAGGGTTTAGTAAATAATGCCACTTTTATTTTTGGGTGAACTATACTTAATATAGTTTAATTACTATAACGTAATTAAAAAAAAAAAAATTTCCTCTCACCACAGTATCTATTTGATACTGTAAAAATGCTATAAAACCAGTAATATTCTGAAATAATACAACAAAATAACACTTCTATTTAAATATATTTGAGATAGCTCCAACCCTTAAAAAAAAAAACACACTGCACAATTTTCGTCTTTTCGGCATCATGAAACAATTGTGGCAAAGCAGAAATCACCCCGAATGCTTTATGATGCCAATCTTTCATCTGGGACAGTCGAAAATTTTCAGTGTGTTTATGGCTTTAGTGATCATGAAGACCTTGATTACCTTGTTCAGGTGTGTTTGGTTTGGAGCTAAACTTTGCAGGACATCTGCACTCCCAAACTGACATTGCCTATCCCTGGAATATATTAAATATATGTGATTCTAAGTTGAATTTTCAGCATCATTAGTCTATTTAAGTGGTAGAATATAATTGTTTCTGCATTAATATAAATTATATATTGAAAATTAAGAGTCATTATGTTTGCATATGTTTGTTCCAGGGTGTTCCATAAGTGATGCCATGCTCGATGCATCTGAGGCTGTGAGTACACAGTTACTGGCAGATGGTTTTGGGTCCAGAGAAACATGAAGAGGAGTTTAGTTCTATCTGACCCCAGGGCAGCTGCACTAAGGGCAATACCCCTAAGACCACAGAGATGACTCAACAGTGTAGCTGGACCAAACACCTTGATGGCATCCAAAAATTGATGGGGTAAATATACACAAGTTACGCAGCAATACTTTTATTTTATTTTTTTGTAATACACTTTATGTAGGTTATAATTATTATAGTTTTTTAGGAGTACAATACAATTGTATAGAACAATATGAATTTTAATTGTCTTTAATGACGTCCCTATGCCCTTCACTTATTTGATCAAAAATACTGTAAAAACATTAACTAATTACGAATAATTTTTAGCTTCATTATTCCAGTCTTTAGTGTCATGTGATCCATCAAAAAACAATCTAAAATTATGATTACGAACTTTTTGAATATTTTTTTTATCCATGTTGAAAACAGTTGTGCTACAGTACTTAATAATTATGCTGACACCAGTCTGTATTAGTGAATTCTGTATTACAGTTTTTTTTAAATAAAGTAAAATTCTACAATATTATATTTTGCTGTATATAGACATTAAAACCAGTACTTTACAATTGTGTTTTGTTTGTCTAATGTCTCTTTTTTTTTTTTTTTTTTTTTTTTTTTTTTATTCAGATGGAGAATTGAATTGTCATTCAAGAGGGTATCAATAGCTGCAGCCATCTTATTGCCTTCCTCCTCCAACAACAACCACAGCAGTATTTTAATGCATTGATACTTAAACACCGTGGCCAGATGTGGATCGTGGAGGAGAAAACAATCCTTTCTATGTTACGAACATTTTCAGGGATCTAGAAGAGGCAGTGCCATCAGAGGCAGGAGCACTCATGACCAAATAATTGAGAAGACATGTAACTAACTAATGTTTATTACAAACTTCCATTTCCTTGAGAGTGAAGGTATATTGGACGTAGGCAATGAAATTTGTTCCATGTATATTTTTGGTGTAATTCTGGTTTAGGCTAAGCCCTAGCTTTTTACCTCTTGCTCAACTATGTTAGAAGATGGAAAAAGTGGAGAGACATGTGGCCAAGTGTAATGTGCCATACTCAGACTTTGTGGTCTGCATTTAACCCATCCAAGACACACAAAAGCATGTACGTGGAGCAGCGGGCAGCCTTTTTTGCTGCAGCAGTCAGGGTTAAGGACATCTTGGCCATGATTATTGCGTGTGGAAGAGTGTGTTTGTACAATCACATGCTGTTTAGTTTTCTTTTTGTTTTCCTCCTTTCATGTTTGTGAACAAGTGTTCAAATCACCCTCAAATTTTTTTTTTTACCCCTATATGTTCTGACCTAAAAAATTGTGCTGTATTACAACAAGACTGTAATTTTGCTTTAGGTTCACAAGTGTCATCGCAAATGTAATCTTTTTACATTGTTAAAATAAAAAGCTCCTAGTTCCCATACAAGTGTGTTAAGACTTATTTATTCTTTGGCCATGAAATACACTTTAGAATATCATGTCTTCAAAGTCACAGGTATAGCTTAATACAAGCTTAAGCATAAAACACTAACAATTATAATATTTTATGTTTAAACGTTGTACAAAGTGAGCTCTGATAACTATGAATTAAATTAATAATTAATTTGATTGCTAGTGTTATTAATTAATAAAACATTCTTCATTCCTGTACATAAATTGTTGAGATTCAATAACTATAATAAATCTAACCATAACATTAATTGAAAAAATTAACATTCATGAAAACTTGCTTAATACTCATTGTTGCACTATATGTGTTACCAGCCTGTAACTTTGACATTGGTGTTTTAATAGTTTGCCCTCTGCATTATTCTTTTGAATTTTTGTAATTATTTTTCCGTAGAAATCTTGCACAAAAATTGTTCCTGGGAGATGGACTGAAAAGACTGTTCATGACATAGCAGTGATTAATAAATTTATATTTAGCTGTTTTTTTCTATTATTTCCCATATTCTGCTTATAATTTAGATGTCATAATGTAACCGAGATGGCAGTGGCTTTCATCTGTTTTACCTTTTGGGCTTGCCACGCCATCCACTGGGAAATAACTGGCGCATTTTTATGCTTATGGTAAGATCTCAGTTTTTTGCCAAGCATGTACTTGGCAAGTAAGTTTTTGTCAGCATTGTGAATAAAATGTTTTCTGTCTTTTCTGATGCAGTAAACCCTTTCCATTGTAAAAGGTGTGGGGTTTTATTTCCAGGAGGTTAGTTAAAAAAATGTAAAAGTGCACACTTTTTCATTATAAAAAAAAAGGACGCATTAAAAACTAAAGATTCTCCTTATTACTGTCACACATCTTTTAGATGGACATGCCTTTCATTCAAAAGTGAATGAACAATGAGTATTAAGGTATAGAACCACGAATCAGTATATGTATATTAATAAATGTATAGGTATTACACCCTTGTGATGTTTTTTTAAGAAATAGTTTAATACATTACATCTACAGTTGTTAATTGTCAGATATTTTGTGCTTTTCAAAGGTTTGTAAAGCAGAAGCAGAAGAGCAGAGGTCCTGTGGCTGCATTTGGATGGTGAAGGAACTGAACAGTAGGAGGAAAGTTTGGCAATAGTGGCCCAAAAGATGAGCAAGAGCAAACGAGAAACATCTGACTTCAGTGCATTATTATGATATAATGACAGTAAACTAATTTATAACATAACCAAAAGAGATTAATCTTCTCTATGATTTTAATTTGGAAAATTGTGGTTAATTATAATGAAAACATTATTATATGATGGCAGCAGTAGAATAACTCAAAACAGGATGAGATGAACTTGTTTTTAATTATGAACGCATTATTGTTTGTTGGATGAGTTAGGTTAAATGTAAAAATTGCAGAAGTTCTCTGTCATTCACTGATGGTTGTGACAGCTGCAGGTGGCAGATCTATAAACAATTTTGTGCCATTAAAGCATGTTTGATTTAGTTGGTTTATTAATTTAGTAAATTGGTTTACTGTCATTACCCATTAATAATGCACTGAAGTTACATGTTTCTCTTGTGCTCTTGCTCTTCTTTTTCTCTTGACAAACTTTTTTTTATCTAGTTTTAAATGCACAGCATTTTATAAAAAAAGGACAAACTCTCATTTGCCACCCAATTGCAGAAATAAAGGTTTCAGCCACCAAGAAAGAAAGAAAAAAGTAAGGAGTCTAACAAGAAAATCCTCTTCTAAGAAACCTTTAGCTCAGGGGTATCCATACGGCCGGCGAGAGGCGTCCAATCCGGCCGCAGGACGGTTTGAAAAAAACAAACAAACAAACAAACCAAAAAAAATATATATATATATAATATTACATAATTTAGAAAATTAAATAACGTGTATTGACTACAATATTTTGTTTTTAATTTAAAGCAAAACAAATTTATTTACGTTGATGTTATGCCTCAGGTCGGCAGTAAACACCACGCGCGCAGTTTAAAGCAGTGCCCTAGTTGTGAGCAGCATGGTGAAAATATGACAGCTGCTTTTTAACTGACAAGTGTGTGGCAAGTTACTAGTCATTTTAAACATGTTCAAAAGAAGAATTTTTAATTGGAAGAGTCCAAATTTAAGGATAAATTGAAAGAAAAAATATGAGATCTCAAGGCAAGCTCACTCTGGAGGGCACTTCGTGATTTAGTCACCTAGTTTAATTTAATCTATTTATTCCAGACAGGGACACGTTTATTTAGTTATTTTCGTATAAGTCCAGCAAACTAATGCATTTAAATTGGATGCATCTTAGTTTAAAAAAAAGTGCTGGACTTAAGAAAATAACGAAATAAACGTGTTCCTGCCAAGGGTTGAGGAGGCACCAGCGCAATCACTTTTATTCTTTCAGTGGAAACAAAATAGCCTTCGTTGTCATTTTCTCTGATCAAGGTAAGATACATCATTCAG
Source organism: Enteromius thamalakanensis (assembly GCA_032357475.1). Taxonomy (NCBI): domain Eukaryota; kingdom Metazoa; phylum Chordata; class Actinopteri; order Cypriniformes; family Cyprinidae; genus Enteromius; species Enteromius thamalakanensis. Next base: position 657,041 of record JAUCMT010000058.1, read on the forward strand.
AACTGTAAAGGGTCTTATTTGTGTGAAATATCAACAAAACAGGATTTTCTGCCTTTGCTTCTTGAACAGGAGAAAAATGAACCGAAAAGACATAATAAATGTAAAGTTTTAAATGAACAAAACAAATTAAAAACAAAAACTCCTTAATTTTAATAGTAATCGCATTTTTGGGGAAACACAGAAACACACCTCGCTGATTTAACTCTAGTCCAGAAATAGCGACAGCAGCATAGACAAACGAATTTCCATTACATTGCTGCTGGAACAGCATGGAATATAAAAGTGTTTTTCATTAGATGTAAAATAAATGTAAGCAGCGGAAAGTGGTTACGTAACGCATCTGCGCTCTTTCTGAATCCATAAATTGCCCTATGCAGTGGAGTATGTGATTATGGCAGTAGACAATTAACCACAATTCTTAGCGAATAATAAGAATATGGAAATAGCATGTAAACGGGAGTGAAAAACTTGCTCTTGACATGTAAACATCATAACGCGGTTAAGTCCTTAATCTGATTATTGGAAATAATCGCATTATTCACGCTCATGTAAACGTAATCATTGTCGTCACAATGCTGTCTGATTATCTCTGATTCGGCGAGAAAAATGTTTTAACAAAGCCAACCGGTTGTGCGTTTCCGAGCAGCACTGGCCCATTCATAAAGGCAATCACTGGCTGTTTCTCAACAATTATTTAATGAATCATCTGTTTTGAATCAATATTTTTAACCAATAAGTCAATTGATCACTCATATAGAAAGACATTTACTGCCACCTAATGGCGACTTTATTTATCCATGACAATAACTAATAACTCTTTCTAAACAAAATAATTCGACCCGCACAAGCGGACATTTTCTACGCCTATAATGAGTTTGACACCCCTGGTGTAGACGATGGCTTTTCGATTCAGTTCCTCCTTGAACACTTCATTGATCAACGCCTGGAACACAGAGGGACTGTTGGAGAGTCCGAAGGGCATTACCAAATACTCGTAGTGCCCTGTCGTCGTGGAGAATGCAGTTTTCCTCTCATCGCCAGTCCAGCACTTCTGAGATCGACCTTTATGAAATAACGGGCCTTCCGAAGTTGTTTCAGGGCAGCAGGCACAAGAGGTAGGGGGGTATCGATACTTTACAGTGACGTCATCCAGTCCCCGATAATCGCTGCATGGCCTGAGACTTCCGTCTTCCGAAGAAACCTGCTGCCGCGAGTGATGTAGAAGGCCGAATGAACCCCTTTTTTAGCTCCTCAGCGATGTAGGACCTCATACTTTCCGTCTCAGGCAGTGAAAGCGGGAATATGCAACCTTTTGGTGGTGAGGCACAATCTGTTGGGCGGTGTGGGTGCAGGTGAGTGGCCTTCTCCTGGCTGAAAGCCTCCTTAAGGTTGTGATACTCGGGGGGAAGGTCGTGGAAATCCTCCTTGGTGTCTTTGTGGTAGTGGGCAGACTGGTTAGACAGTGAATCACAATCGACAGTCCAGACAATGGTCGGGGTCCCAGGCAAGGTTCAACAACGATAATTCAGGCACAGGTCGGGGTCACAGGCAAGATTCAACACCGAGATAAACAGTCCAAACAGTAACAAGGTAATCCAACAAACACAGGGAGAAAATGCTCAGAGTTGCTACTGGAACAAAACAACGCAAGGAATGTCTCTACGAGATCGCTTTAAATAGGGCAGAAGCCCGTGCAAAACTGGAGCGGAAGTCCGAGTGTTCAGTGCAAAGCGGTCCGGGTAGGAACTAAAACTCTGGAGAAAGTTACCGCTGATGTCCGTCAGCCAACGCCATAGAGGGCCGCCGTGCAACAGTCGGTTTTAAGTAAAGTAACACAAATAAAATGGCAAGATATGAGACTCATAATGCATCATTACTATGAGAAATACAATTCATTGTAACTTAGGTGCTGAAATCATGTTCATTGTGTGTTATAAACTATCATACTCTTAAAATCAATAACCACAAATAAGTAAATATTATAACACATTAAAACCGTTCTAGTGAATATTCATGAGATGATTAAACATATTATAAAGTTATTTATAATACTTCTGCATTTCTTCTAATGCATTTTGTGAATCTTATACCCATTATCAAAACATAAAAAAGAAAAAAACTTTAATTCCCTCGTTCCCTTCTTACTTCCTCTTCTCACACACTCTCTGAAATAAAAAGAAACCACATATGAGCTACAATTCTTTTCTGCAAACTCATG
>JAUCMT010000058.1:680065-697934 GCA_032357475.1 Enteromius thamalakanensis
TAAAATAGATTTAAATAATGATTAAATATTATTTAATAACAATTAAATACTTAATTATATTTAATTCTATTTAATAAGAATTAAATAATTCTTTAAGGAGGGAAAAAATCTGATGATCTGCCGGCGCCGCGGGCAGTTATACACGCATTTTTTACCATATATATATATATATATATATATATATATATAGGATTTTATTCTAACAGATGAATACAACTGGAGTTACATAAAAAAATGTCCAGGCTTTTCCAAGCTTTATAATGGCAGTGAATGGTATTCAATAGTCCAATAGAAGCTCAACGATATTAGACCATCGATCATTCAGATGGAGGTTTAATAAAGACCTCATGAAGCGAACCAATGCATTTGTGTAAGAGAAGTATGCATATTTAAAACTTTATAAACTGTAATATCTATCTTTCACTAACTGTCACATGGCGTCTCAGCAGATGACGTAATCCGAATCACAAGTATTGCATAAACATGGCAGTGCAGATTTTGCACAAGGTTTTAATTGGTCTCAAGGATTTCCAACAGAAAACTGTTTGGTTTAACTTCTGTGCGACAAAATAAATGTTTTGCCTTGAAAATTTGAGCCCAAAGTGTCGCAAACACTTTGAAAAGCTGACCAAGAAATATGTTATTTGTAAACTGCATCCTGGCAGACAAATAGTTGTTCTACAAGCATTTCAGGAATTAAACGTCAAGAAAATAATTTAGTTCTGGTGTTTGTTAATTAATGGCACTTGACTAAAAATCTTTTTCCCTTTCAGCTTTAAGCCATAAACTTTCAGCTTGTGCTAGTTCGTTCTCAAAACCATTCGAACAGACAGAAAAAAACACACATTAAATCTCAGGTCAATACTCGTAATAGGCAAATATGTGTTTTCCGTTAGCAGAGAGGGTTTCTTATAGTGTTGTACTGCGATCTATAGGCACATTACACACACACTTACCCTCACATCCTAAAGCTTTTGTTATGCATATTAGGGCCATTATGTAGTTGTGCAAATGTGCAGTGAGGGAAGGCAGGAAGTGCAGAGAGCTCAGAGGTATTAATATTCTTCCAGCATCAAAGATATTTCCCTGGAGGGCCCCCTTTAGGCCACACTGTTATTACCATGTCGCTCCATTATCTCCAGCTGTACTTGATATTAAGACAATAATGGAGACAGTGGGATTACCGGCAGACGACAGACCACGTAAAAGCGATTCTGAGAGATGTGTCGTGAAGGGTGGGGGGGGTGTGGTCAAATGGAAGGATACATAGAATCATGGGATCTGTACAAGGGCCTCATCAGAAAAAAAAATCAAAATGAGATCTTTTCACTCGAGCTGATTCTTTTTCTGATTTTCTTTTTTGTAAATGAACACCGGCACCTAATCTAAACATCTTAACCGCCTTGGCCGATGAAGTTGTTTAAGCTGTTAAGCTTTCGGGCGAGAAGTGCTGATTTCTAGAAATGTGACACGTTCGAGAGAACTTCGAGGTTCTTAATCTCTCACAATGAATTAAGCATAAAACAGCGTATAACACTTCTCACGATCTAGCACTATCTCATGAGATTGGGTTGGTATCGCTGGATTAGACTACTTTAAACTATTTGTGTTTTTTCACTTGTTTAAAGTAAACAAGTAAAAATAATTATGAAAATGCGATGAATAAAGTTTACATCATCAGCAGAACTAATTGGTGGCTAACTTTCAACTTATGTTCAACTACTGGTTGGGGTTTTTGTATAATTTACATTATATTCTTTACAAACAGCTGGATCCTATCATCACTGCAAATGGATCCTTAACAACTCGACCAGATCCAAAGTAACCTTGTCATGCAAACTCCTTACTTCTTGTCCAGCGCTCATCAGAAGTTAATTGCAGCAGTAGAGTCACGCCAGTGTGTTTCAGGCTCTGCTCAGGACATGAAGAAAGGGAACAGGCCTGTTAGCTGGAGCTTCCAGCTTCAGACACTCTCGCTAGGAGTAAATCAAGGCCTAATGAGATAAAATGCCCATGCTCAAGGTTGTTTTTCTAGGAAGTATGGGAAGGCCTGCTCACCTTTTTTCAGTAATTTGCCTCTAACCTGACCATCTCCTGCTCACCCATGAACACCATCGGGTTGTTTTTCCACCTGAAACTGAATAAAACCATCATAAACAGATGGTAAGCACACACCATAATGTCTTTAACCTCTTGCCTACTTTCCGTAAGAAGTGAATTTGAACATGCTTTGGCGTTTTGTTTTGTTTTGCTTTGCTTGCTAGAACCCAAAAGTAAGTGGCCACATTACATAAAAAGAATCTGGTTTTATAAGGGGTTTTAAAAAGTAAAACAGACAAAAATTAAAAAAATAATAATAATGTACAAATATGTAAATAAAATAAAATTAATCATTTTAAATGTAATAATTAAATAATCATCACTGACATGCAGAGTCATACATTTTTACATCTGCACATTTTTTTATTTTCATATGGGGAAACAAACATTTGGCAACTTTGCTTAAACTTAATACTTTGTTGTTGTTGTTGTTGTTTTTCATGTAATGCAATTATAAATGAACAGTGATTTTTCAATTGATTCGCAATAATTTGGATTATTAATTCGTAAAAATGTCTCCTGTCAATGCTACCGTTAAAAAGTAGCATTGTTATAATTTAATGAATTTCCAGCATATTACTTCATGCCAAATGCATTGACAGTGTATGGTAAATTCACTAATTTACGTATTGTTTTATTGCAAGCAAAAACAATTTCTGAATACTTGTGATGGAGCTTCCAGACAAAAGCAGAGACGTGCTTGTCTGAGCGAGCGTGGCTACATCTGACTGCCATTTACATCAAAAAGAAAGCTTTTCATATTTGGCAAGGCACTCATACAAAAATGTTAATGCATGTTGCCATGGAGATCTTAAAGGGCCACAACATCAGGCCAGAAAATCCAAGGCACAGAAATAAACAAAGAAAAGGGCTGGGAAATAATGGGCATCAAATATGCACTCGAAATGTATCGTAATCATAGTCATTTGTATCCTTTTCATTCCCGCAGCATAATACAAAGTCGAAATCTTACAAAATAATGTGGCTTATAAAATCATGAGCTCGGCATTGATGGAGTGAACGCAATTCAGGGCGCTGAGGTCGATGTTTCAAATCAAATCAAAGACCCAACATTGTGCACTCGCCGTCTGACCTGTCTGTATAAAACACACGGGTACAGCCCACAGCTTTTAGTTAGGTCAATTGGCTTCCTAAGTGTGCTGGACTCTCTCACAAATGGCACATCACAGGGGAATCTTTTACTCTGGAAGGAATGGCGTGAAGCGAGTGGCTGTCCGTGACTTCCATTAAGAGCATTAGGCCTCTGTCGCCAACCAACCCATCTAAAAACTTCCAGAGCTCAGAGTGCTATGACGATATACCACAAAACCGCAATTTCTCCCTGCAGGACATTAACTGAGGCAGAGATTAACACAAGTCCATCAGACCACCTCTAACACATTTACCATCTGAACAGATAAACAAGAACTTCTCTGTTCATGAATGGAGAACATTGCTCATCTCATCTGTAAGTGTTTTCTAAAGGCTAAACAGCAAGTGGCCAAGCAAGTTTAAACAAGCTTAGAAACACTACCAACCCACTTTAATGTATAATAATTACCTTCATTATTTTGTCATTTATTTTTAAAATCAAATCATGACAGAAAATCTGTTAGGGCCTTAATTACATAAAACAGCATTAAAAAAGCATAAAGGCCACTGGAGGTCACAAAGGAATCCAAAATAAATAAATACAACCTCTCATTGTGTCAATCACATTTATTCACTACCTCTTTTGTCCATCATAGAGAAATTCACATCTTGTTTGATTTTCAGTGTTTTCACATCTGAAAACTTTCACTGAACATCACTCAGTGCGAGGGGCTGCCAGTTAGCGAACGACAGCTAGGGGAGCTGTCTACCACGATGGTGGTTCCCGAGATGCCCACAGAGGGCACTGTTCCCATCAATCAGCCTCTCTCGTTCAGCTGGGTACAGGGCCGCTGTCAGGGGAGCTGTCAGCCAGTTCTGCTACCCTAATTTCGCCCTTAGAAGGCGTGTATGTCATGACCCAGCGAGTGATGACCAGCTGGGCGCAGGGTTAAAGCCAGGGGGGCTGTCGGCCATCCCAGCAATTCCTAATCCGCTCGCAGGGGGCGTTGATTCTGCACCATGGCACGAGGAGTCGTGTGTTACCCAGTCGGTCCTGGTTACGCAGCCAGACGTGCTGCGGAAGGCCCTCTGACCAATCAGTAATGGGTCCCAGCCCCGTGGCACGATACGAGGGGTTGTGTTCAGTCCAGCCAGTCTCAGTAACACAGCCAGGCGAGCTGTTGAGGTCCCTCACGGTATACAACCAATTACAAACGGATTCTAACCCTGTGGCATGATACGAGGGGTCGTGTTCAGTCCAGTCTGTCCCGATAACACAGCCTGAGAAGCTGCAGAAGGTCCTCGCAGATCCTAGCCCTCATGTAACGGTCTCAACCCCGTAGCACGGTACGAGGAGCCGTGTCCAGTCATGTTGGTTTGCGAGTTGGGTGACGAGTGGCCGGATCCGCCAGACCCAGTCTGTGATCCTGAATGGCCGGATCCGCCAGACCCAGTCTGTGATCCCAATCCTGAATGGCCGGATCCGCCAAACCCTGTCCGTGATCCCGATCCTGAGTGGCCGGATTCGCCAGACCCTATCTGTGATCAGGATTTAGGTAGGCCGGATCCGAGTTGGTAAACCAGATTGGTTGGTGTCAGAAGCGCCAGGGCCTGTGAGGAAACACCAACTCCCCAAGCTCCCCGTTGACTGTGAGACCCCAGAGCTAGAACCTCCGGAGCCTGTGGGTGACTTGGATTCTCCATTGGGTCCGCTTATGGCTGCACCCTCTCTGGAGAGGTAGGCATCAGCCGTAGATTCTCCAGAGCCCCCATTCGTGGCTGCTGAACCCGTGGAGGTAGCTGAGTCGTGGTACAAAGGGTTCAGGGGGACGCGAACACAATCAGTTGGGTTCCAAAGAGCGCTTCCACCATCGGTCCAACCGTGGAAGGCGCATCCATTCCCTGTCTGGTCTTGAAGGGCGTATTCTTCCCCTGTCTGGTCTCGAAGGGCATATTCACCTTCTAGTAGATCTAAAAGAGCACTGTCACCGACTGTTGGTTGCAGGAGGGCGCGTTCACAGTCAGTAGGGACCTCGAGGGTGCAATGTCTGTCTAGTCGGTCAAAAAGGGCGAATTCACAGTCCAGACGGTTTCGAAGGGTGCGTACATTGACTGATCGGTTTTCAAGGTCACAAAGTCAGTCTCTGTCGCTGTCTGGCCGAACCAGTTGACCTTGGCTGGAGGATGGCCTCGCGGCACCCTCCTGCAACCAGGAGGGCGCCTCTGCGACCGGCACCACCCAGGAAGGTACATGAACTGTATGATCGGCTAGGGAGAGTAGTGTCGCCGTCTGGTGGTCCCGGATGGGCTTCTTCTCTGTCTGCGCCGCCTTGGAGGATGTTTCCCCCGTAACCATCAGCAGGATGTGCCAGTTCAGACCTACTTTTGTGTATCTGTCTCTGCTTCTCATTCCTGGACTCTTATCATGAAGTCATGTACTTGTTTCTGTGTGTTCAACCAAGACTTTTATCTTGAAACCATTGTCATTGCCCTTCTCATTTCCACCTGGATATCCTCCAACATAAAAGCTGAGCAGCATTTGTTATTGGTACGGATCATTGTCTGTGTGTCAATGTTTAGCCGTCACATCTAGCGTTATTCATCTGTGTTCCTGTTTCTTTACCACTCTGCTATTTGCATTACCTGATTACGACTTCTGCCTGTGTTTCGATTTTCTATTTGTCTCCCCAATGATCCTGATTAACGGTATTTGACCTTTGCATTGTTTTCGACTCTGCCTCTGTTTACAGTATGTCTCCTCTAACGATGTCTGTCGGCGCTTGATTACGATTGTCCTGACCCTAAGCCTGACTTTCTGCATTTGAACTCAAACGTTTCACGCCCCATTCATGACATGTATAATTAAATACTAAAAAAAAAAAAAAAAAAAAAATATATATATATATATATAGTTTAAGAAATATATATATATATTTCTCAGATGTTTAATTTATTTAAAAGAAAGTTACTCGTGAATAAGAAAATATTTGTCAACTTTTTTGGAATTTAATTTAATTTTTTATTTTTTTTTGCTTAGTGTGTTTATTTGCTATGTAAAGCAATACAGTATGACATACAGAATGTTACTTTCTGTCACACTGCTTGTTGGCAAACAAAAGTAGTTAGTTAATGGAAAAGCAACAATGTAGGTGCTATTGTATTAATACACGCTACAGGGAAATGTAGTTAGGTTCTCAGCACTGTTACTTTCAGCCAGTTACTCCCCTGCAACAATGCTATAAATTTTATCAATAAACTGTGATGAACACGACACTGGAGTGATAATTACCGTGAGTATAATTAAAACTACAAATATGCGCACTTTTGCTGGCGATACAGTGACAAGCTGTCGTAATTATAGCTTTTTTGATCAGGTCTGCCAAATGTCCAATTAGCAGCTAAGTATCGGCTCAAATTTGATGTCATTGTTCTAACATTCCGTTGGAAAATTTTTAACACACTGAACAGGTGGACAATTGTCTAAGGAAATTACACCTGCTTCTTCATCTTAAAAAGTTGCCCCCTCTTTAAAGAACTTTAAAGCAGCTTCGCACACACGAGCAGCTGCTTCTGGTTTAACTAGTCCTCCAGACACACTCCTCTCAAATCACACAGTTGAGCATCTGATTTTCTGATGACAACCTGTCTGTTCACATGACAGAAATTATGACACATGCAAAAAAACACATCCTACACCCTTTAACGCTTAATGTTAGTCCTCATGTTTAGGGTTATCTGAGCAAATAACTAACCTGAAATACAAAGCTAACTGTTTATGCTCTGTACATGAATGGGTACTCAAATCATCAGTTTGTTTCAGATGTGAAAAAACGAATACATATTTCCGATACATTATTGTAAATCAGAATAAATTTGATTTGTATCTTATATATTTTTTGTATTTATATAGCATATACAGTGTGTGTGTGTATATATAATTTCAACTGAGTGTGTAATTTGACAGATTTATCACCAATAATGTGTAATTCCTAATATATTTCAATACATAGCATAAGTTTTAACAGAAATTGCATATATATTTCAATATTTATATATATATATATATATATAAATATTGAAATATATACGCAATTTCTGTTTATCCTAAATACTCATTGGCATATCCAGCAGTAAATTATGCAATTGCATATGAAGATATGCTTTAGTCCTAAAGTGGGTCAAAAGTACTACCAAAAACTATTATTATTTCCATAAACACTAAACTCTTTGTAAAAGTATGTAGAAGTATACAGTATATATATATATATATTCTATATAAAAAAGTAAAATGAATAACAGTAATATGTCCAGGGTTGTTGTTTTCCAAAGCCATATAAAATACATTTCTGCTCACTAAAATATCAATGATTTTTTAAAATATATATTTTAATGTTAACAGGGCTGGCCTTGAAATCTTGGTTTACATTTGATTTTCTGTACCAAAACAGTTTTTGCTTTTCAGCTGTTATTCCTCCGAGATGTCTCGCTGTGCCCCTGTGTGAGCATTTCACAGCTCTGAGCGTGGCACATCACACTGAAAAATCTATCTGTTCCCGTCTGCCACCAAACATCCTCAGCCGGCTTTTGAGCCACTGCCTGGTCCTCCCTCATGATCACGCCGAGGCAGATATTTTTGTCAGACGAGCAGCAGGAGGATCTGGACTGACCGGGACAGATCGGACCCCCTCCTCAGCCGGCTCTGCGGCAAAAAAGCCCCACTGCGTGACATTAGACCCAGAGCAGGTGGGGCCACGGATGGCTGGGGGCCAGGAAGATGACTCTCAGAGTAATTAATGGTGAGGGTTTTATTCCGAGCTCCCAGCAGTCAGCGGGCTGAGACCTTTTTGGGAATTACAGAGCTGTCATGGCAAGGCACTCACACCAGCACAGCAAATATCACTGAGTCCTGAATCAACACAAGCTGCCGGGAGGAGAAACAGTTTGCGTTTAACCTTCCCTTCGCTTTGGTGTCCGCCGAAGATGAGGGCCACCGTGGCCACATTTACAGCCGAGCATCTATCTGGCCTTCGTTGTGAACCCGACAGAGTAAACAGAATCACGGCAAGATTGGAATTAATAATGTAGACGCTAATGTGTTTATTCAGGTCAGATTATCGTTTCAATAAAATATTGACAGGCCAGAGAGTCGTCGGGAATGGCCACATGTGAGACAAGGCAAACATCATACAGGAGCTTAGGGAAAACCTGTTCATTACACACCTTTAACCCAGCTTTCCCACTGCACATCTTCCACATCTGTAATTAAGCAGAAAGCGGGAGGAAGGGTGGGACAGTGTGATGCAACACAAGACCTGGAAAGGTTGCTTTGTTTAGGTCAATTGCACAAAAACATGGTTATATTCACAATAGGGCTGTCAAATACTTAATCATGTTTAAATGCATGCAAAATAAAGTTTGTCTTTACATGATATGAGTGTGTACTAAATGTACCCACTAAAATGTCATTCAGTGCAACAATCATATTTACTACAAAAATCTATTTATGACCCATTACAAGACATTACTTTTACCCCAAATACTAATTAGTACTAAAAATTGTATTTGCCGCTTTCCTAGGTTTTTCCTATTTGTCAATAAGATTTTTTTACTAATTTAAAACCCATAAAAATTTAATATTCTTCCTTATTCTTTTAAATATTTTAATATGTACAAGTCATTGAAGTAATTAATTTTTACATAAATCTAGTGTCACACTGACTAACAATGTAACATTATTTCAGCTAAATTTGGACATTTTAGTCCCCAAGAGCTTATTCCTGGACTATAAAGCTATTTTAAGACTATAAAGGATGTTTTTTAGGACCATAAAGTAATATTTCGTCTCAATTTCTCATCAGTCTAATGTGAAAAATATTCTCTTTAATGTAAAAGAAAGATATATTAATAGTAAAAGTATTATGTAACGCCTCAATAGCGGGGTAGTTCCCTCTATGATGGACCAGGCAGTTTACCTCAGAAGATCTTTACTGCACTTTACAGGAGCTAAGTAAATATCAAAGCAATAGGTGATTTAATCACAACTTTAAAGTTTACTGTGCATTGGTTGGGATTTTGTTTCTGTTTTTCTTCCTTTAATACTCTTTTTCTTAATGCATACAACAATGACAATAAAACAGGGGAAAACAATAACTATACCCTTGTGGTGCACCCACCAATGAACTATACAATAAATCACTCTCACAATCAATCAAACTAAATGACCACAGTTAGTGATAATAAACAGATAACTGGAGTATAAAAAGTCAACTGCTAATCTGTTTGTGCGGTTTGAGCAGTGGAAATGATGCACTTCAGATTCTTAGTTCCCAAAGTCACTGGAAACAACACTCTCTTACTTGGTTGAAGAAAACTGTAGTGAAAACTGCCCTTTTGTTCCAGGTTCAGTCAAGGTGGGAGGCAATCAGTTACAGGGATCTCCAATAAAGTTTATCTTCCCAATAAAAAAAACCCCGGCCTGTACGTTCACAGACCAGTACACACATAATTTTGTGCATCAAGTATGATTTTCAACAAAATACATAACACATGAATGAAATAATACATACATGCATATTGTTTATGCAAACGTATGTCATAATAACGATTAACCTTGTCCATTCTCGTCTGCTTTCACAGATACACGAAATCAACCACAACAAGCTGAATGTCTTGTGCTGCCATCATTAAACAGGGCCAGGGGTTACAATAACATTTGTTGCACTACCGTTAACTGATGCAGATTTTTTCCTAATATATAATATAATTATATATACTTGTTATTATCTACTTAAATATAATTATACTGTTTTTACATCTTTTCATATTGTTTAGTATTATGTGTATGGAAGTGTGTTTTTCTGTAATATTTAAATAATATACCCCTTACACCTACACACACACACAGATACAGAAATATATCAATAGTCCCAAAATAAGAATTAATTTATGAATGCAAAGTGTATATATTTAGTTATTTAGTAAATATAGCATGTTGTTAACAGGTTGCTCTTTTGTTCCGCCCATAGTCCAAAATCTTTCTCTCCATAGCTGTCTATTATTAAACCTGCGTGTCATATTACTATGTTAACTATTCACTTAGTATCCCGTTATTGCAAAACATCCTTTATTCAGTAAAACACATTCTCTGCATCTGAAAACAACACTTTTCTGAAAGGCTTCATCTTCTGAGGGGTATAGTCTCTCTCTTAGCGCACGTGAAAAATGCAGCCTTTTACTTTCCCATTGAGCAGAAAGGGTAAATTAAGAGTGTGCTGTATCAACGCGAGGAGACAGCTCTCCAATAGACAACAGACATTGATATGTTGCCACGGAGACTCTTCCTGGTCCAAGCAAATAAAGGAGGAGGAGGAGGAGACGGCAAGGGAAAAAAAATGACTTACAAATAGGTCCCCCCTTCTCTCTCTCGCTCTCTTTCGCTCTTTCCGCAGCCAGTGAGAAATAGAGAATTTGTTAAAAGGTCGCAGTGGATCAAAGTCATGTTGCGGCAGGCTACCTGCCAAGCTACTGGAGTGCTAACACTTGGCAGACCAGAAAGAGAAAGAATGTGCCATCTGCACCCGGATCAGTGAACATTAGGGAGTGGGCCTAAAAATGGAGCTGGCCTGAGGATAGAGCACTGCTACCGATCATTGTCATATTACAACCCCTCCTCACCAGCCCCCCACCCTGCCAAAATGCCCCCCTGACTAACCTCCCTCCAGCAAACTGCCAAACAATCCTACTCGCCGTGAAAATAAAGATGCATAGAGTCAAGAGAGCTCAGCTGTGTTTGAGCTGGACATTTCTGGTTTTACGTTGGACACTTTTTTCTGCTTTGCTCTTGAGCTCTGCTGAACACTGAACATATGTGAAAAGACTGACCGAAGACAAGTTACACATTTCCCTAGCTGTTACAACACTGGTCAGTATTTGATATATTAATATATTTGTATAAATGTACTGCACACACAAAATCATGTACCTTCACACATTATATTAATTTAAAGAACAAAAGAAAAATGGAAGATTTTATATATATATATTATGTGTATGTTATGTATTATTTATATATATATATATATATGTATTTATTTAATGATTAATGTGTGTTTTTATGTTATTTATACTTTTATGATTTTTTTAAATCTATAATTATCTTCCATTAAACTTAATTTCTTTATTTTGTATTTTTATTTGTTCTTTAATTCATTGAGTCATTGATTAATTTATTAATTATTTCTTTCTTTTATTAATTTCTACATTTATTGAATGAAAATAATACTTTAATAATTCAAAAAGGTCTTAAATTGATTATTGATTTAAAAATACTGTTGTCTTAGAACTTTCTAATCATTAAAAAAGCATTTTTGTTCAAAAAATATTATTCATATAATGTTCACAACTGTTTTCAACATTCATAATAGTAAGATCAGAAAAGACGAATGATTTCTGAAGAATCATGACGGTACTGAAGGCAGGAGTAATAGCTGCCAAAAAAAGATACTGTGACAATTTAAATCATATTAATAAAATAAGTGAAAACATTAATTTTTAATTGTAATAATATTTCACTATATTACTATTGTACTGTGTTTTTTTATCAAATAAAAGCAACAGAGACTTTTGCATCTATGCATTAAAAATCTTACCAACCCCCAAAGTTATATATCATAATTCCCTTTCCAGGAATATGTCAAGCATTCCAAGCTCTAGGCATTGCCCTGGTTTTACCGTAGTCCCTATTCTCTCTTTTCAGAGGGCCGCTAGTTATTTAAACCTGAATCAATGTGTTTCTTTACTATCAAAAGAGTTTTCACTCCACTTTTCTATGAGCTACGGCTCAGGGTTTTTTTCTGGCTTTCCACTTCCTGTTAAATACCAGAGTTCTGATGAGGTTAAGCCTGGAGTCAGGTGGAACTGTGTCTATCTGCGAGTTGAAGACTGGCGAGAAACGTTGGAACTGAGGTCCGGCGTACAGGAGAGCTCACACTGGTCGGGACAGATTAGGGGTAAGAGAGATACAAAGCGGCCTGCAACAGCGAGATACAGGAGAAGAGAGAGCAAGCTGGGTCCTTTCCTCATCCTCCACCTATAATGGAGATGCGACTGCAGAGAGAAGAACGACAGATCTCTCATGTGAATGAGCTGCAATGCTCAGACAGACAGTGACGGGACTGGTGCATTATGGGAAATCTGGTCAATCTGATTCTGAGAGACTTGTATCACTATAAAAATTGCTGAAAGTAACTTGAATAAACCCTTATCCTCAAGGATTAAACTTCAAAATTGTGAGATTTACAAGTTCAGACCTTACTGTGCACTGTAGGAAGGACTTTCATTCTAAAAATAAAGGTTCTTTATTGTAGTCCATAATTCTATGTAGAACTTTTAAAGGGAAAGTTACTCAAAGATGAAAATTCTGTCATTATTTACTCATAATGAAGTTGTTCCAAACCTGAGGCCTGTTCCATAAAACAAGTTTACCAAATAAGCCAGACTTATGGCAGTTAGTCTGACTTATTGCCAGTTCATTTGTATTAAAATAAGTCAGACTATCAGCCATAAGTCTGGCTTATTTGGTAAACTTGTTTTATGGAACAGGCCCCTGTGTTGGTTGTTATGGTTTGATGAAGGTTGACGAGTTTCCTGTGGGTCAGGTGGAGCAGGTGATTCAGAGGAGCGGAGGGTTTGTTCTGGACACACTCCAGAGAGAGGTCCGAGAGCAGGAGAAGACCCAGATCAAGCTCAGCTCAACCACAGACACGCTGAGGAACAGAGGAGGCAGAGGACAAACACTGGTCAATACGCTCGACAAGAGCACAGAGGAAACAGGAAGTGATGTAATGATGGAGAGACACCTGGTCAACGGGCTTCAGTCGCAGCAGCGTGCGGACACACACCCACCGCTGGAGAAGAGCCCGAGCTTCAAACTCAACAAAGGTGCTAAACCCAGCAGATGAAAGTCTGTGAGGTGATCCAGAAGAGTTCAATCCTGTTCCTGGAGGCTCCAGTAAAACACACCTGGACCTGCTCATCTGGATCTTTAGGATCACTGGAGCCTCGAGGAGCAGGACTGGACACGCCTGATCTCACCACAGCTGGAGACGTGTTGTCTTCTGTCAAACTAGCTTCCAGTCCAATATATAGCTGTTCTACTCAAGACACATTCAAAGGAGTCAGACAGAAAAGCTAGATATTTCTGCTGTAATAAACAAGACAAAAACGATCAAGTCTTGAGACGCATGTCTGCAGTGTGTGTTTGACCGGCTTGGTGTGTGTGTGTGTGTGTTCCTCCAGAGGGAGCTATTCTCAGTCAGATGGTGGAGCTGCCAGAGGTCCAGCACAGCCAGAGCTTCATCAACACCAGTATGAGTATTTTATTAGTCTGTGTCTGTGGTGTGGCTCAGGGGGCGTCTGTGGGGGTTTCACCTGTTATGATGCTGCTGGTTTGGGTTAGTAGGGTTAATCTTCTCAACAAGTCATTTATGATCCTGGAGCACAGCAGCAGTCTTCAGCAGCACGGGTGTATTCATATAGAGTCACAATTATACAAGTACAGATCAGCTCCATGAAGATATTTTCTACCATACATATATCAAAACCCTATTTCTTTGATTACTAATATGTAGTGCTAAGTACTTTATTTGGACAACTTTAAAGATTTTCTCATTATTTAATTTTTTTTGCTCCTCAGATTCCAGATTAGGGTTAGTAATAGTGTCCGATCCTAACGAACCATACATCAGTGAAAGATTATCTGTTCAGCTTTCAGAGGATGTATACCTCTTAAGCACTGCACACTCGTTAACACTGACCTGTTCCTGGAGAACTAGCTCCAACACTAACTAACCACACCTAAACCAGCTAACCAAGGTGTTCAGGATTGAAGGAGACCTCCAGGAGAGTGTGTTGATGATGTATTTGCTTGTGTTTGTGGTTGTAGTCCATCACAGCTTCAGCAAGCTCTCAGAAGACCGTGTGTCCTCATACTGCTCGTCTGATCTTCTGGAGGACTCGTCTCTGCCGGAGCTCAGGCTGGCTCTGCTGGGCCGGCGTGCTTCTGGGAAGAGCTCGGCCGGGAACATTATTCTGGGTCGTGAGGAGTTTAAGCTGCGCAGAGATGATCTGACGCCAGACTCTCTGCGGTGTGTGAAGGGCCGAGCGCTCGTGGACGACACACGGGTCAGTATCTCACACATTTTATTTATCTTATAACATAAATGACAGTAAATGTGCTGATTGCTTTTACAGACAGAAGCTGCTGTTTATGAACGGCTCACAATTACACAGAAATACTTTGACGACAGACTTTACTCAGGCATGATTTCAGAATGACCATAGCAACATTTCAGATGCGCCTCAGCTGCTCCAAATCCTGTTCACAGTCAGTAATTAATCACAATTATTAAACATGGTCGTTAGTGGGCCACTTGACCAAAACTTTAGATGACTGACTTAATTTAAAGATATGAATAACACATAAGTGATCCTGAGTCGCTCTCAGCTCTTTACATGAGCCTGATAACTGATGGGCGTTTGGCTGAATCAGATGTGTTTCCAGTCTGTTCTGAATCTAAGCGCACACACACACACACACAAACTACTGAGAAGAGCGTTAGAGTTTTTCATTAAGACCCTGTGGAGTATGTATACCAACATGTGGGCATCTCTGAGTGACTGTGTGTTTGACCTGGTGTCTGTCTCGGTCAGGTGTCGGTGGTGGACACACCAGACTGGTTTGAGTCGGAAAGATCTTCTGAGGAGGTGAAAGCTCAGATCTCCTCATGTCTGGCTCTGTTGGCCCCGGGCCCTCATGCGTTCCTGCTCTGCGTCCCCGTCCACCGCCCTGCTCATTCTGAGCTGTTGTCCCTGTGTGCTCTGGAGGCCGCTTTCGGACCGGACGCTGTCCGCCGACACACCATGGTCCTCTTCACATGCTCAGAGCTGCTGCCGGACACAGCTGGGGTGGAGCAGGTGGAGACCCACATCGCCTCCAGCCGGCCGGAGATGCTGGAGCTGGTGAAGAGGTGCGGTGACCGCTATCATGTCCTGCAGCACGGAGGAGTGAAGGAGTTGCTGGAGAAGGTGCAGCAGATGCTGAGAGAGAGCGGAGGAGACTTCTACAGAGCCTCGCTCGTCCAGCAGAGCCAGACCCTAACCGTCAGGAGAGACCGGGACCGAGCAACCCATCCACACTCTCTGGACGCTCTGAAGGAGGAGGAGGAGGAGGCGGTGTCTGCGGCAAGGAGTGAGCATCTGGCCCCGGCCCCGTCCCCGGCCCGGCTCCGCTCCGTGTGGCAGACGGCTGGCCACTGCGCTGGACGCCTGCCGAAGCTGCTGACTGCCGGGGCTGTGACTGGAGCGGCGCTCGGCCTGTACCTCGCAGGAGCTGTAGGAGGCGCTGTGGGAGCCGTGCTGGGCTCTGTGCTGACCGAGCTCACGAGACGGAGACTCAAACACAAGACAGAGTAAGACACGTCTGCTCTGCTCTGGACACGCTCTCATCAGCCTCTGCAAACTCATTATTATTATTATTATTATTATATGAGGCCCTGGAGCACACAAGCAGTCATAAAAGGCCATATTCTGAAACATCACCCGAATTTGAATAAATCATCTCTCACTGATGTCTGGTGTGTTAGGAGACGACAATATCTGTCTGAGAGACAACTATCAGATCATCTGGAATCTGAGGAGCAGAAACAACTAAATATTGAGAGAAAAAAAGTAGCGATGCATATTACTAATCAAGTTCTGATGTATTTATGGTAGGAAATTTAGTCAATAGCTTCATGGAACATGATCTTAATGTCCTGATGTATTTCTGACAGTGTGTTGTTGGTTATTTCTGCTGATATCCGTGTGCTGACTGCTGCTGTGTTCCAGGGTCATATGTGATATATTACAGTATATTCATCTTTTTCTTGAGTTTAAATGTTTCCAGATGGCTCTGTTCTTCACTAACAGTGAACACAAGTCTCTTCGCTCAGGTTTGATCTTAAATCCACTCATATTAGTAAAAACTGTGCTTGGCGCCACTGAACAATCGTCTTTGTCAGGCGTTGAAATGACATCCCCTGACAAGCAGAATGAGCGTTTTTATGACATTTTTTTATGACGTCCAAAAGACGTCACTAGATGTCCAGCACCAATACTGGACGTCCAAAAGACGTCATAAAAACGTTCATTCTGGCTTGTCATTTCAACGCCTGACAAAGACGATTGTTCAGTGGGGTCAGGGTCCGAGCAGACGTTCTCATGTTTAAATATTGCAGGTTTCTGGAGATCGCTGCTCTACATTAAATATTGATGACGACTGGTGATCTTTCTGTTAATGAGTCATTTACAAGCAGAGCGCTGAACAGTCGAGTGCAGGGTCAAATCATTTGCGATATATAGATTTCACATCTGAAAGATATTGGAGAGATGATGTAATTTAAAATTCTATAAATAATGCTCCTCATTTGTTTTTCAGTTGTGTAACTGTACATATATGTGCACCATAAAATACATTTTCTGTTCTTAAAAGGAATAAAGGCACACAGCTGATTATTATACGTGTTCAAGACTGACTGGGCAATATATTTTCAGAAAACTGTTAGTGTAAACAAGAGATATTCAAACTTATAGATGCTAATATATAATAAATAGATCTGTGAAAGAAATATGAATGTGTTCGAGTCGATGAGATGGAGACAATAAAAGAGACAAGCAGTTCAGAGACAGATGGAGTCTGAAACAACACTTCAGCGCATTAAAAAAAAGCTTTCCAGGAGATACTGAGCTGGGGTCTGAAAGACACTGAACCTGCGTTTCATACGTAATAAACTCAACTCAGTCAACATTAAACTCACTTGAATAATAATTTTCAGTAAAGAGACAGCTCAATCTGCTAGTTCTAGTCCTGGGTAATCTGAAGCGTCTGCTTGAAGGCAGGAGCGAAAACAGTCTGAGAGCGGGGTGAGAGGAGTCCTTAAGAACACTGCGTGCTCGACGCAGACAGTGCTTCCTCTGGATGTCCTCGATGGATGGAGTCCCTGTGATGCGCTGGGCAGTATTCACCACCCGCTGCAGTGCCTTACGCTCAGCTCCCGTACCACACTGTGACACAGTTAGTTAGGACGCTCTCTATTGTACAGCGATAAAAGTTCACCAGGATGGATGAGGACAGCCGGTTCTTCTTTAGCTTTCTCAAGAAGAAGAGGTGCTGGTGAGCCTTCTTGACCAGGCTGAATAAACAGTGTGTGTCCGTCAAGAATTGACCATGTCCTTCAACACAACAACATAAGGATGAAACTAGTGTACCGTGTAGCATCTGAGCAGAACTGAGAGATAAAGAGAGTGAGTATATATATATATATATACATTATAAAACTTTCTTTGCTGCAGTTCTTTTCTGTTTAAACATGAGTAAAAGAATTAACTAATAAATAAAAATTATTTGCACATCGGCTGGTTTTGTGTGGTTTTTGACCGTAATGCTTGATTTTGAGTAAAGTCAAAATAGGTCAAATGTTTGGTTCTGCAACAGAAGACGACTGTTTTGTGACTGTAGCTTGAGTTTTAGAAAATGATTTCCCCATGAGGAAACAAGCTTCTACATCACACAGAATGAAGTGTTTGAGAATGTAGAAGTGTGTGTGTTTCCTGTAAGGGGTAGGTTTA
Source organism: Enteromius thamalakanensis (assembly GCA_032357475.1). Taxonomy (NCBI): domain Eukaryota; kingdom Metazoa; phylum Chordata; class Actinopteri; order Cypriniformes; family Cyprinidae; genus Enteromius; species Enteromius thamalakanensis. The sequence continues at coordinate 697,922 of JAUCMT010000058.1, forward strand.
GGTGTAGGGTCAG
>JAUCMT010000058.1:730260-779113 GCA_032357475.1 Enteromius thamalakanensis
TTTACGGAGGACTGATTCCTGAAGCTGACAGAGCAGTCTATGCTGGCTGTGCACAGAGACTAGAAAGAGAGGCAATTAGAGGCTTAGAGAAGAAACAGTAATGTACAGTGTGTGGAAAACACATTTCATGACACCAAATAATGTTGTTTTCAGCAACATCATATAAGTAGGTAATCTGATGCACTGCATGGAGGGAAGCGCAGCTCTGTGTTTATTTAATAGCTCTGGTTTAACATGAATTTGAGAAAATATCAAAAAGCATGAACACTTAATCAGGCTTTAGGTGTACTCTGCTGATGAGTAAATCATCACACATCGTTTTCACCTGGTGTTCACGCCAGACACAGGAAAACACCTGAAAGCCTTTTACAGCCGTAGAACAATGGCCTGTTATGACACTTCCTCTGTGGTATTAATGGAGATTAGTGATGAATAACAGATGACAAACATTATTGTGTGAGTAGAAGGAAGTGGAAAGAGCTATTAATAGATAAACACTGACCTTTGGAGTGAGTCCCTGGAGTTATGGAGAGCGACTCGGGTGAGTTTCAGGTAAATCAGTGACTGCTTCCTAAAGATGAGATCCGACTGATCCACATCACCAGTAAACAGCCTCAGCGGCACTGTCTCGAGCTGGTCGGCTGTTTGTGTCTGTCTCCTGATGACTGTGCTCATGTTCAGGTATGACCCGGAGAGGGACAGCTGGCAGCTGGTGGCACCGATGCTGTCTCGACGGATCGGGGTCGGGGTGGCCGTCATCAACCGGCTGCTGTACGCTGTGGGAGGCTTCGACGGGACGCACCGGCTGAGCTCCGCTGAATGCTATAACCCCGAAAGAGACGAGTGGAGATGCATTGCTTCCATGAACACGGTCCGCAGCGGCGCAGGTCAGAGATCACCTCCGCTGACCTCAACTCATGCCTGAAGAAACGAGGAGGGAGTCAACACTTCCAGCGCTGGACAAATCATTACAACACTAATCTCCAAACGTGATTTCAGTCATGTCTATCTTCTGCTGAAGTGTTTCAGAAGGAAATATCAGTTTACATTTACAAATATTCATTCTAATAATCCAGTGATCTGTTTCTTTGACCTGATCATCATCAGACTGTCTGGAGTATCATGAACAGACTCAATCCAGAAGAACTGGGTCTGCGAGACGCCTGCAGAGCTCCTGAACGGTTAAAAGTTTGAGGCACTTGTGTAAAATTAGGATGCTGTTAAAAATAAATAGATTTGATCAATTAACTTCTATAAACTAAACTAAATCTACATTTGTTGTGTTTAAACAGTTTTTGTCCTCGGTGCTCTTGAGCAGAGTTTCTCGGGAGCTTTGCAGGTATCTCTTTTGCAGCAGAAGATAGACATAACAGTACTAGTGTTGTAGTAATGTTGGCCAGCGCTGTGGGTCTGACCTGCTCATACACTGGATTCTACAGAACTGTTTTTTCTTCTTTGATTTGTTGCTGTGCTGTGATCCGGGCTGAAGTCATGTGTTGTGTGTTCAGGAGTGTGTTCTCTGGGGAACTACATCTATGTGATGGGAGGATATGACGGCACCAATCAGCTGAACACCGTGGAGCGGTATGACGTGGAGACGGACGGCTGGAGCTTCATCGCTTCTATGAGACACCGGCGCAGCGCTCTGGGAGTGACGGCGCACCACGGACGCATCTATGTGCTCGGTACCGACTCTGGAATAACTGCACTGATATCACACACGATAAACAAGCCTGCACATTATTAATACTCACAACCAAAATAAATACACTGAATTATTTCAGAGCACTCAAGGTTAATGAACTATTATAGCGTATTAGATTTCCGTTTGAGCTAGCAGCTGATGTTTTCAGAGCACTCGCTCTTTAATCAGCAGCACATATACTCTCTCCACGGCAACCTGCCAAAATAAAAACTAATGTTCAGTTTGAAAATAATTAATTCATATTTAAACCTATGTTAGCATTTTATTTTTGTTTACTACAAAAAAAATTTAAATTTTTTTTATTTTTAATACTCCTTTCTTTTTTTATATATATTATCACACTTGTTTATTATTTTAATAAACAATAAAATAATAATATAATAAAATAAAGTGTAATGTGTTTGTGAGGACCAAAGCTAGTCTCAGGTGGTCTAGAACCAGGCTGAAACACTTATTGCTCCACTGATTATATGCTAATTTCTACATATTATAATACATACAATATTATAATGCATTTTAACCTTGTTTAGAGTTATTAATGGAAAGATATAATGCATTACAAATTATTATGACTGTTTTTATAATGCAGTGTACATAAAAGCTGAAAGTTTGTTTAAAAGCTGTTTGACTGATCCATAAGTGTGTGTGTGTCTGTAGGTGGGTATGATGGGAACACCTTCCTGGACAGTGTGGAGTGTTATGACCCAGAAACAGACACGTGGAGTGAGGTCACTAACATGACGTCCGGCCGGAGCGGTGTGGGAGTGGCTGTGACCATGGAGCCGTGCCAAAAGGGCCTGAGCCCATGTCAAAAATGCTAGAAACACACCTCAGCCGTAGTTGTTAGCGCACAATACACCTGTTGTTCTGATGAACCTCAGTCTCTGAGCACATTAGGACAGCTCCTGTCTTTTGTGTTTGTTTCTCTCTCGTGAAGCCGAGCGAAGGCTAATAATGCCTCGGCCTGAGCCCTGTGAAGTGCCATGACCCTCGTTCTGTGCTGGACTCGACTCTCGCCAAACAACCCCGCTTCACACCCTTCATCAGTGTCCTTCGATTCAGCTGTTCAGATAATTTTGTATTTGTCTTTTTCATGTAAGATGTCGATCGCTCTTGAAACTGAACTCGATATCTGTCTCCTGGAGGTGTACAAACACACAGGATCATTTTTACTAACGAAATGAGCTGTGATGGGTTTCCAAATGTATTCCAGCCTACAGAGGCATTTGATGCCAACAATGTTTTAGCTCAATTGAAAAATGATTTTCACAGGCTGATGAATTGATGTAATTGTAAAACCAATTTAAGCTGCTTTTCCAGGGATTTTGTACATTGGTATTGCATGAAGTCTGTTATTTTTTATTTTTATTTTATTTATTTAAGATACTGTTGCTTTGCTATTAATGATATTGGCCCCTGATCATTTTTAATGGACAGAACTCGGGCTCATTTTTACAAATTAAGCTTTTTGTTTGAAAAGGGATAAATTTTTCCTTTTAATCGTTCAAAATCAAATATCAAGGGTTATTTAAAGTCTGTTTTGTAAATTTTACAGCAAAGAACACATTGTACAAACCTTGTATATTAAAAGCCTAACTTTCTTGCTGTGGTTTTGTTGATTTGTGGAAAATTCGCGCGGTGGCGCCAAAACACTGCAGCGGCGGGAACGAGTCAGCGCGCCAAATATAGATGATTAAATAATAACGCATGGATAGACAGATTAAGAAAAACAACATCACCGATTCAAGCAGTGTGGCGTGAAGCAAAGACACTGCGCTTCATGTGATTAAAACAAAAGCAAGACTTGTCCGATTAATAACTAGTAACAAAATGTATTCATAATTGGGTTGTCGAGATATTTCAATGTGTTGGTAAAAACAATTGGCGTTGAGAATTTTATTGTTTATATTGTGTTTAAAGTTCTTTAATCCGACGGCTGTTCGCGCCTGAGCTGAACATTTCACAGAGGAATGCCAATCAGGCGGGAAAACATAAATTCTGAATATGAATCTACTGCATGTCTGTTTATATGAAGTTTATATTGACTGTTGCTGTTGACGGTGCGTGTCATCTCTGACTCATTTAGCTCTCATGAGCAATCGGGTTGTTCTGGGAGGCGCTTCTTGAGCTCTCCGTGGAGAAGCTGAGCTGAGAAGGTGTTTCAGTCTCAGTCTGTCGAGCTCCAGACTCCAGGAGATGCAGTACCTGTGAGAAACACACGCGCAGGTGAGTTCAACTCCTTCAGCGGCTCGTCTTCTCTCGCAACCACGGCTTCGCTTCATGTAACAGCAATATAGAAACACGAGCACATGTTTTCAGCAGCTTTATGATGAATAATTGTCGTTATTGTCAAACAGTCTCAGATTGCGATAGAGTTTGAGTAAAGTTTACGACAAGCACTGTTCAGCTTCAGAGCAGCAGGAAGTTATGATAGCTTACAAACAAAAACGGGTCGTTTCAATACGATTTGTAGGGTATTTTCTTTGTCACGTCAAAGCTGTCTAAAAGGGTAATGTATTATGTAGGTCAGAGATGTGGGAACACTGGAGAGAGGGCAAATCATGCATTTAGGCCAGCATTCTTGTCTAATCATATTGTCTTATATAGCCTGCAAAGCACTTCATCTTTTATTACATGGCATTTTGACCAATTATATTATCAATTATATAATTTAGTATACATATACAATATAATTGTGCCATTTTTAAACACCCTAAAGTAACTACAAGAAAGCGTGTGAAGCAGATATCTTTAATTCAGTGTGAAGCATGCCCCTGATCTGTGCAGTGTTCTCACCTGCACCTGCATCTCTAAGTGTTCCTATCAAAATAAAGGCCAAGAAACTCTGAAAGTTTCATATGGTTCTGAGTTTATTAATAAAACACTGATCCTTCCCAGGATTGCATAAAACCAGTGTAATACAGCTAACCTTTCATTACACATGACTCAACTTCATACGTCAATACTAGGCAATTTCATTTGATATTTTCCTAACGTTTCAGACTGGATCTGACCTCCTCCTTCGGACGGTGTGAATATGATTCCTGTTAATGAGTTCCGGAGCATCACGAGCGAGCAGAACCCTCAGTTCCGGGTCCTGAAGCCCTGGTGGGACGTTCTGTCTGAGTACCTGGGCATCGTCATGCTGATGATCGGCGTGTTCGGCTGCACACTTCAGGTCAGCTTCATGTCATCATGACACAGTTAACTACATCAGATCGCCGAGAGTGCAGATACGAGTCAACGGCACAAAACACTTTGTGTCCCGAGACTACGAGTCAGTGACCGACAAGCAATAGTTCACATCAAAATGAAAATTGTCATCATTTACTCTAGTGTCATTTTCTTTCTCTCCTTGAATGCAAGAGGAAATGTTTTGAAGAACCTTTGAGCTTTGTTTTACCGTGCACTGAAAGAGATTTTTATTACAAGACTCCACAACAAGCATCATAAAAGTATAATAACAGTCTTCAGCAAGCATGTGATTCTTATGTGCAAGGAACATGTACTCTACTCTTTCCAGTATCAGAAGCAGAGAAGTTCTCTAGATGGTCGCATCACATGAATGTTCTTGAAGTATCTCTGTTTCTTCTGCATTTGAAGCATGTTTTGAGAATCAGAGCCCTTTCTTTTGAAGCTGCATTCAAACTCACAATTAGACGATGGATGTAAAGCTAACATTAAATGTTAAAACTCTGCAGTGGGGTAGTAAATTAACCTTTTGTAAAGTTTTGCTGGTATCAATTATTATATTGTATCTACAGTAATCATGGAATGCAAAGCTCAGAGGTTTATAAAATATTTGTGAAAAAATTACGTTTACCACCCACGTCTGATCAGGAATGTGTGAAATAAAGAGAAACGATTAGGCAAGAGTGTTGTCTGATGAGCTAACGAGTCTGCGTCCTGACTCGTGATACAGATCGACCAATCTTCCTTTTATTGGCCGGCATAAACACACAGGTGTTTACAGTGTAAATGTTCATTAGATAAGTGCAATGTTTCATGCGTCATCATCACTGATGCTTCGACAATCTCCGTCTCTCCTCAGCTGACCCAAGACAAGATATCATGTCTGCCGAACCGATTCACGGACCTCTCCGGCGGAGACAGAGACTGCAGTCACCTGCGGCAGGACAGAGACAACGAGAGTCTGTGGGAGTTCGCCATCACCAAACATCTCGCTCCGAACGTGGTGGAGGTGTTCGGCCAGAAGAACGGCCTGGATATACACCAGTACGAGTTTGTCAACCACTTCTGCTATGAGCGGGCCGTACACTGGTACGGAAAGTACTTCCCCTACCTAGTTGTAATCCACAGCATGATCTTCATGGTGGCTAGCAGCTTCTGGTTCAAGTTCCCAGGGACGTCGTCGAAGATCGAGCTGTTTGTGATCATACTGGGGAAATGCTTCGACTCTCCCTGGACCACCAGAGCCATCAGCGAAGTCTACGAAGAGCGGCGAGAGGAGAGAATGGTCGTGTGGAGGAAGACTACAATGACCACATCAGACAACAGTGCGGCATCTCTGATCCGATCCTCTGTAAGGTCCAGCTCGGACCAGAAGCCGTCCGAAACGACCGCCTCACTCTTGGATAAGAAAGAAGGCGAGCAGGCCAAGGCCCTGTTCGAGAAAGTGAAGAAGTTTCGGACGCATGTGGAGGAGGCGGACCTGCTTTACTTCATGTACGTGATACAGACGGCGCTGAAGGTCTTTAAGTTCGCTCTGATTACGGTTTACAGCATTGCACTGGTCCCCAACATTCAGATCGTGGTGATGTGCTCTGTGCCTCCGGATCTCACCGGCTTCGCCGCGTTCTGCTGCAACTACAATAAAGCACATCTGTTTTCCAAGTTAGCCTACTGCTACATATGCTTTGTCGGGGTTTACGGACTGCTCTGCGTTTATTCACTCTATTGGCTGTTTCACCGACCGCTGAAAGAGTATTCCTTTGAGGCTGTTCGCTTGGAGACAGGAATTAGTGACATCCCGGATGTCAAAAATGACTTTGCGTTTCTCCTGCACCTCAGTGACCAGTACGACGCCCTGTACTCCAAGCGGTTCGCCGTCTTCCTCTCCGAAGTCAGCGAGTGTCGCTTACGGCAACTTAACCTCAACAACGAATGGACAGCCGATAAACTCCGTGCCCGTCTGACCCGAAACACCTCAGAGAGGCTGGAGCTGCACCTGTTCCTGCTCCCGGGGTTACCGGACACTGTGTTCGAGATCCCAGAGGTCGAGTCGCTCAGACTGGAGCTCATTAGTAACGTGATGGTGCCCGGAAGTGTATCGCAGCTCACCGCCTTACAAGAGATGGTGCTGATCCACAGTCCGGCCAAGCTCCAGCTGGCGGCCCTCACTCACCTGCGTGAGAACCTGAAGGTCCTGCGCTTGGTCTTCGAGGGCCCGGAGCAGGTGCCGCTGTGGATGTACACCTTACAGAGCCTGGAGGAGCTGCACCTGAGCGGCGCTCTGAGCACTGAGCTCTCCCGGAGTCCAGCACTGGACTCTCTACGTGAGCTGAAGAATCTGCGCGTGCTGACCTTACGGTGCAAGCTGATCAAGATCCCGCCCTGCGTGGCGGATGTGTCCAGCCAGCTCCTGCGGCTCTGCCTCCACAACGAGGGGACCAGACTCCAAGTCTACAACAGCCTGAAGAAGCTGGGGAGCCTGGCGGCTCTGGAGCTGATTGGCTGCGGTCTGGAGCGTATCCCCAGCGCCGTCTTCAGCCTGTCCCTCCTGCAGGAGCTGGACCTTCGGGAGAACCGTCTCACCGCCGTGGAAGAGATCCTGAGTCTGCAGCACTGTCACCGGCTCACCACCCTCAAGCTCTGGCACAACGAGATCTCCTGCGTGCCTGAGCACATCAGCAAGCTCCGGGCGCTGGAGACGCTGGACCTCAGCTGGAACAAGATCCGCAGGCTCCCGCCGCACCTCTGCTTCTGCACCAAGCTCCGACACCTAGACCTTTCCCACAACCAGCTGGTGTGTCTGCCCTCTGAGATCGGTGTCCTTCAGAGCCTGCAGGTCCTCTCGGTGGCCTTCAACTCACTGGAGAGCCTCCCCAAGGAGCTGTTCTCCTGTAAGAGGCTGCAGGTGCTGGCGCTGGGGAACAACAGCATCTCCTTGCTGTCCCCGCAGGTCGGGAATCTGGCTCAGCTGGTCAGGCTCGAGCTGAAGGGGAACCGGCTGGACTCTCTGCCTGTGGAGATCGCCGACTGCGTCTCGCTCCGACTGTCCGCTCTGATCGTGGAGGACGGTCTGACGGACCTTCTGCCTCCAGACGTGAAGGACAGAATGAAGCACAGATAATCACAGCACTGGAACGCTGCCATTCACACTGTAGTTTAGTCTGAATAGAGTGTGCTCTGAACAGCTGATTTATGTGAAGCATTAGTTATGTTTCCATCACAGAAACGAGTCAATGGAAAACGCCAGATTTCAACTGAAAGTCCCTTAATTGGTAGAAAGGTTTCTACACTTGTTTGAGGTGGAAAAATGGTTAATATGACGGAAATGCATTCATTGCATTAAAAAAGTCACTTACGAGACATGAAACCTGACTGACCAGCAGACGGATCTGGTGGCACAACATCTGAAATGTTGATTTGGTCGTTCTGAGATGCCTGAGCAAATTCTGTCTTCAAAGTATTTTTGTATAATTGTCTTCGACAAACAGCAGCATCTGCCTATTAATCGTGTTATTGTGTTCCGTCTGCTCACTGCGAGTAATTTATCAAAATTATGAATATTATTATATTCAGTGGCTTGTCCTATGGTTTCAGTTTATCAGTCTTTGGATGGAAATGGCTATTGTTCTTTAACATTTTATGTGATATTCCAACGTTGTGCAAAGTAACCACAAATAACCAGATTATTGCTGATATGAGCTCAAAAATGTACAGATTACAGAAATGACAAGGAATTATTGCGTGAACCTGACAGACTGGATAGACTAGATCATGTGGAGACCTTCAGTTCAGCTCCGACAGTCACTAAGTGTTCCTTAAGATTTGAATTAGCTGCTTTAGGTGTGTTTGATTGGATTTGGAGCTGATCATCTGCTGAAGGATGAGATGGAGCACTGAGGTGAAGAGCTTGTGAACCTAATTGTGCTTATATGCAGACACATTATATTATATATATATTATATTATATTATATTATATTATGTACACAAAGCACAGTTTTTGTTTATAAACTTTTGAACATGTTTAAAGAAGTAAAAAAATGTAAAGCAGCAATGTTTCAGTCAAAGATGGGTCAAACACAGGTGTTAGTCTGAAGAAGGTCTTGACCCAAACGCTGCTGCTTTAACATTTAATAAAGGGAATATAACAGTGTGCAGACCTTTTTTCCATTTTTCGATGATACTGCTTGATTTTGTACCTGGCCAAGGTATTTAAATGAGTGTAGTTTTACTCTTCTTTTCCGATCAGTCCTTTCAAACCCGAGGCTGTTGTGAAAGCTCACACACCAAACAGATTCGTCCTGGTGTGGCCTTCTGTTTAAGCTCAGATGTTTATCTGTTGAAGTTCACCTGTGTGTTTAAGCAGTAACACCTGAGGAAATCTGACTGCAAATTAATGCTGCCTTTTTCTTAACAGCAGAGCAAGCTCTTAAAGAAAAGCAGTTCTTAACAATGAAGCTTCTGTGTGTGTTTGCTGATGGTGGGTGTGGCTGAACTAGTGGAAACTTCCACAGGTGTGTGTGTGTGTGTGTGCGCGACTTTACCTTTATACATGGTGGCATTCCTTTTCATCTCATGAAGCACGCAGTTACAAAACTTTCGGATTTTCATTCCAGCCAAACACCTGAGCTGTAAATATCATGTGACCACTGCCTCTTGAGCTGCAGGAAATGATGTCATAACTATATCATTGGCTAGGGACAAGAATACACACACACACACACACCTGAGCTGTGACAGCATCACAATCAGTCTACTAGAATATGATGAAGTTGTGACTGAATGTTGTGTGCAAAGAAAATATTTGTTAAAAAATGCAAAACATTTAAGATGTTTAATCAAACGCTAGCAGCAGAATGTGAGTGGATTATCCCTGAAGAAGCCTCAGAGACTCCCTCTGCTGGACGAGCTGATGTTTTAATGAATCAGAGAATTACCTGAAGCTCCGTCATCAGATAGATCATAATGAACAGATTCATAGAAACTAACAGAACTGGATCGATTTGTCTTTATTCATTATTATATTTAGCAAACTGTATGAAATCTGTCAAATAGTTTCACTGCATTAAGGAACAAGACTGAGGATGTCTGGGTATTTTTGTGAATTTATGAAATGAAGTTGACATGCCCTGATATATTTCTCTATATATGCCAGCCTCAGTACATGTTTACAGATGCGTTTGATTTGTTCTATGGATTGTTTTATTGTACAGTATTATTTAGTCTGTGAGAGTTAAAACACTCGCTCCGAGGATGATTTCCTCCGGCTGTATGTGGACTATGATCTGAGAGATCTCAAACACTGTTATACTGTGATTAACAGGGGTTTGATTAAACCTTCATCAGTGCAGAGTCAGACCGCAGGAAGCCACAGAGAATCCTCTTTACAACAACATCTCTGCAGCAGATACACGAGGGATCCTGGGAGTTTGGCCTGAATGCAGTGAACAAACAAACCCTCCATTGTGTCTGTGTCCTCTCTGAGTTGTAAACGGCCCAGAAGAGCAGCGTTTCTGTTCTGTGACAGCACAATGTTTGCCTTGTACAGTCACACACATTCCTGCGGAGAAAGAGCTCGGGTCACCTTGAGCTCAGACGGATAATACAGTACTGGTCAGATTCATGCTCACAGATGCGGTTTACTGAGTATGCAGTTTGTTCTCCGCTGTTCTGAAGAGATTTGTCATTTGGAAATAAAACAAGCTTGACGTGACCTGATGTGTTGTTTGTTTTTAATGTTGTACTATGTACGTGTTTAACGGTTTGTGAGGAATCTTCATTTAATTCAGACAAACAAAAAAAACGTTTATTAAACACCTGAATAAATAACATCTGAGAATACCACTGAAAACAAACAATATACAATTCTTCAATAAATAGGTCAAATAAATTCATTGAATGTTATTTACAGACGTTAATTCATGAAAAACTTCAAGCAAACTTACAAAGCGAGAATTCATCGAGAAATAATTTCACAAGAGTCAAACTGTTAAGAGTTCAAGTTTCTGCACAGAAAAGTTTGGTTAAATACCAAAGAAAGAGTTATTTACACGTGTGCCTGGCAAACCCGCTCCGTCGGATCCGTGAGGCTCGCTCTGTGCAAAACCAGTGCTACATCTCCCAGATAATACTGTAAGTTCAACTAGCAACTATCAACATCCAACATATGACTATCAACACGTGCCTGGAGCCGGACGGTTCTTCAGCTGGACCTGCTGGGCATCAGACGCTCCAGGAGCTCCACCGTCTCCAGAGATACAGCGTCTCGAGCCACGTCCAGAGCGTCGGCCCCGCGGCCGTCCCGGTGTCTCAGGTCCGAGAGAGGGGCCAGGTACTCCACCACGTCCCCGTGGCCCTCGCGGATGGCGGTGTGGAGGGGCAGCGCCCCGCTGTGGTCCGGGACATTGACGGAGGCCCCGTGCTCCACCAGAACCCTCAGTGTGTCCAGGAAGCCGGTGCGGGCTGCATCGTGAGCAGGGGTCACTCCGCAGCGGTCCTGCACGTTCGGGTCAGCGCCGTGCTCCAGAAGCACACTGGCCACGCTCGTGCAGCCCATCATCATCACCTGCAGACACACAACACTCGTCAGTTCAGGGCCCCGGGGCCAACCACTCACATTTCTACTACTGAGAAATACTGAGTCATTAAATCAGTTCCTTATGAGAAGTATTACGTATGGGGTTAAATCTGAATATCTTCTCGCACACACAGACATAACTGAAATATGACACATCGATGTCTCAGGAGTTTAGGACACATGACTCTTCCATTTCCTATTTGGGTTTATGTATATGCTTTATTTTTCCTGTTTCCTAAAGCACTGTTCAGAAAAGTAGTTAAAGTCTAAAAATAATAATTATATATATATATCCCGTGTTATAAAAGTGCTGTGCAGGTTTTTTAAGACAATATTGTTGAATTAGACAGCAACGCTGAGCTCAGACACTAAATGTTTGTCCCTCTTCACTGTTTCCACACGTCTGACCTCAAATACATAAAATATTATCAATTTTGAAGTAAAGTGTAAAGAAAAAAACTACACAAAACTTACTGAAACGATCAGGGATCAGTTCTATAAACTCAACCAGCATGACAAGAACTATTTTAATTAACTAGCAGTTGCCCAGATTTAATCAGACTTTCCAAAACAAGATCTAACCTTTCATACCTGAATTAAAAGAAAAAAAATGACCAACTTTTATGACTAGTCCAGGTGATATATTTTGATCCCAATAAAGTGTCACTGAAAGGTAGTTTGCTTCTGTTAGAAATCTGACAGTAATCAGTGTTGAGTTCTGCTCGCTATACCAGTTTTTGAAAACATTTATTAGAAATTACCAATTGTTCTCAGTTTCTAAATAAATTCTTTACATAATTACACTACTAACTGCATTTTAAATAGGGCAATTTATAATCTGTAACCTATTACATCATCGTAACCTTCCCAATGGTCAGAAACTAATCTTGATCGTGTTGAGCGCAGTGAAAGAGAGAGAGAATGACAGCGATCGTCGTTGACATCCTCCTCATCATCGCGGCTGTAAGCAAAGCGAAACAGTGAGAATCTTCTTCTGGGTGTAAATGTGAAGCAGATATTCGACCTGTAGGGCGGTTTTCCCGAACTCGTTGAGCGCGTCGGGCTGAAGCCGGTGATCCTGCAGGATCCGCCGCACCGCGTCCACATTCCCCCGCGCCGCCGCCGCGCCGAGGCTCTTCCCGCGGCCGACCCCGTCTAGAACCATCCTCCGAGGAGATCTGATCAGAGAAAACAGTCATTGACAGCGCGAACCGGTTCAACGGGATCCACACCAACAGCGTTTCAGTCGCTTACCGCTGTCTCTGTGCGTCGCAGTCCGCGGATGAACGACCGTTGGCTGTTTTCTGTTTACTGGAATCCGTCAAAACAATCAGAAATAAACGCGCTGAGCTGAGCGCCTTTACGTCGCGCGCCCGAGCCACAACAGCGCCGCGCACCTCTTAGCCAATCAGCGCTCACACACGCCAACGCGGATGCCATAATTGGACAAAAGGGAGGAGTGCTGATAGGCGTTGCTACAGTATCGCCGTGGCAACTCCGCCAGCGGCCAATGAGAATTTAGAGCGCAGAAGGCGGGCAATTTGAGAAGGTTTATTTGTAAACTGTTGCATTCATTCACTGCCTCAGAGAGCGAGAGAGAGAGAGAGAGAGCGAGAGAGAGAGAGAGGAAAAGAGCGGGCCGTCGCGCCAAGACACGATTATAAAATATTTTAGGTCTATATCAGTAACTTCAGGACAATATATTTAATTTATTGTAAAATTAAACAGAAATTGACAACATATTCCATGATTTCGTGCAAAAAAGCACGTTTGAAAATGACTGACATGATTGAAATGCTGGGTGCGTTTACATTCAAGGTCAACGATTTATACAATAATTTTTTTAAATGAAATTCTGCCAGGATAAAACCATCTCATAACAAAGACACAAAACATTTAATAAACTTCTTTTACAAAGTTGCTGTGCAGTTCTTAGAGGCGTCTCATTAGCCGTTTGTCCTCAGCTGGTAATCTGAAAACATACACAGACATCAATACATGATGATAATTAATATTAATAACCCTCTTGACATCGTCTGATCTGCTAAACTACCCAACATAGTATTTGTAAAGCCTGCTTTGTAAGATGATTTGTAGATAATATAGCTGCACACTTAACATATGAGTACATTAATTTAAACATTTATATGATTCTGCTGTAAATATTGTGGTATCGTGCTGTAGTGCTCTTCTTACAGTATGTTATATTCCATCTCTATACTGGAATTCCTATGTTTGCACTGTCTGTACTTTCTTATGCACCAGATGATCCACACCAAGTCATATTCCATATTTGCTAATAAAGCTCTTTCTGTCTTCTGATAGATGTCGATTAAGTGGGTTTTTTTGTATTAATAAGGCAAGGCAGGAAAACGATTGCACTGATGGTCAAAGCAACAATGAGAGAGTTTCTACCAGAACCTCATGGATACAGCCCTTTTTCTTTTTGTATTATTATTATGTATTTATTTAATTTAGCATCTTTATCTATGGTTTTAGTTTAAATCAGAAACAGAATGAGCTTTATTGCAAAGTATGTTTCCACACTCGAGGAACAGCAGTACAGACATTTAAGGTAATAAACACACTCATAAAAACTAAAGAATAGACAATAAATTATAAAAAACAATAGAGAAATAAACCCTAAAGCAAAACAAAATAATCAATATACAGACATTTGTTTTACACTGGTGCTTCTCTGTATGACTGAAAAAGCCTAATCAAATAGAAAGCTCACCTCCACTCTGTGTGATGTAACGGACCCACGGCAGAGCCTGATAGCCGCTCTTCTCAATGATCTTCATGTACCGCACCTTCACAATACAATCGATCTTTAGAGTTTCAGAAATGAACAAACATTCTGAATCTTCAGAACACAAATAAATCGAGATCTCTCTGACCCTCCAGACAGTTAGGATCCTAACACAAACAAAAGCTCAGAAACATAGCAAGGACATCACTGAAGTCCACATGATGTCAGAGTTCAACCAAAACTTTATAAACGTGGAGTTAAATAAAGTAATTTTGTCTTGTTTTTGCACAAAATGTATTCTTGTAGTTTTGTAAAATTACAGCTGACCCCTAGCAAAACTCGAGAGCTTGCTAATTTGAATGTGAGTTTTAGTTTAAATCAGAATGAGCTTTATTGCGAATGACACTTTAATAGTTGTGTAAAGTGTAATTCACATAAACACAATGACAGGCACAATTGTGTACTACACATTTATCTTTGTGCTTTACTTCAGTTTCGCTGTACAACCACAAGTCGTCCCTCACAACCTCTCAGCTCTGCCAGTACAACCTCAAATCCCAGCGCTCTGACTTTTGCTACTCTATTTGCGATATTTCTGTAGCAAAGCTCACTCGTGCAAACTTGAGGGGCTGGGGTAAGAATGAAGTCATTTTATTGGTCGATGCCACACTAATAAACAATGCCAGCCACAATGCAAACATTTGTAAGCATATCATTTGTACCCTCAAGTTCCCGATAGTCATAATTTCAGACAGTTCTTATTCAGATAAAGTATAAATCTCAGTTTCAAAAAACTGATAGTGCAGGGTCATATATAAATGGTGCATAAAATCACTAATATCATTTAATATTCTGCATGCCTGTTTAAGGTTCTCAATGAATCAGTTTGTGCGATGGTAGAAGAGCTGTTAAACTGTTCAAACAAAGCAGGCTTATTCTTTGCACTCAGAGCGTTATTGATATTGTTGGTTGTTTTATTAATTAATTAATTTATTTTTTCAGGCTGGCTTAGCCAACTGTGAACAGAACACTCGGTCCTCTGCCAAACATTTGGATGCATATGTATCAGCTTTTTTTTTTTTTAATGCTTGGAAAATATGAATATATTTATGAAATATTATTATTTTTACTGGTTTTTATATATCAGTAAAAGCCCAGCTTTTCGTTTGACAACGACCTCCGCCACCGAAAGCTGCTCTGTATAGTGACGTCATCGCACACAATATGCTCCAACCAAATACACAACATTGCTGCATATTTTCTGATACATAAAAACCAGTAAAACTAATGATGTTCATTAAAAAAAATTATAAGCGTTTAACAAGAGTAGGTGATGAATATATCTAAAAATGTTTGGCAGAGGGCAGAGCAGAAAAATACAACCAACAATATCAATAATGCTCAGAACGCAGAGAATAAGGCTGCATTGTTTGAACAGTTTAACTGCTCTTCCACCGAACGAACTGATTCAGTAAGAATCTAAAACAAGCATGAAGACTTTTAAATGATATTAGTGATTTTATGCATGATATGCATACAAATGTTTGCATTGTGGCTGGCGTTGTTCATTGATGAGGCATCGACCAATAAAATGACTTCATTCTCACCTCAGCCCCGCCCCCGACTCTGCAAGTTTGCATTTACAAGTGCACGAGTGAGTTTTGCTACAGAAACGTCGCAAAAGGAGTAAAAAAAAAGGTTGTACTGGCAGAACTGAGAGGTTGTGAGGGACGACTTGTGGTTGTACAGCGAAACTGAAGTAAAGCACAAAGATAAATGTGTAGTACACAATTGTGCCTGTCATTGCGTTTACGTGAATGACACTTTACACATTTGTAACTATTAATCTGCAACTTCGATTTCAAAACACAGGTGTTCTGAGTATTGTCTGTGTGTTCAGATCGATAGATGCAGCTTTTCACATCAGAGCTGTGAGTAAAAATAACCCCATAGCTACGTTTCTGAGCCTTGACCACGCCTACAGAGGGTCATCAAAAATAACTTGATGTGTGTTCTGAAGAAGAACGAAGGTTACATGTTTGGGACGACGGTGAGCCCTCTCTTTGAACAGAACGTTAAACAGGTGACATGAGTGTGAATAGAGTATGAAGATGCACCTGTATGCCGGACACAGTGAAATATGGGATCTCAAACTTGACGGTGATCGGAGGCCTTCCCTCCATCTCATCGTTCTCCACGCTCGGCAGACCGAAGTGAGCGCGCATCAGAAACTCCTTCCCACCCTGTCCACGACAGCTCAGATTCAACAACACTCACTAACACATCACTGACTAACGTCTTATGAAACATAACATCTCAGGACAGATGCTTTCTCAAAGCACTGCTGGGAATTTGTAATAGTTTCTTACTGGGAAGGATTTAATGCTCCACACCACCACGTTCTTCTCAGGAACGTATTTAGCGTGACCTGTGCTGGTTTTGAACTTGGGAGAGTCAGCATCGCTCGGCACCGGCACACGGATCTCCACGTTATTGGCTACAGACTGCTTTTTAAACTGTCCTTTAGCCTGGAAGAGAGAGACTGGATCAGAGCAGTCTATTCCGAACAACACTGAAAATATGATTCTGTAGAGCTAAACTTGAGAAGGTCTTTAGTCTTGCTCACAAACCTTCACCATGATCTCCACCCGACTGTGAGAGAACCTCTCAATAACAGACTCGATCCAAATGAGCGGCTTCACCTGCAGACCAGAGACAGGTGTGTTTACTGAGAGACTAACACACTATACACACACACATCATCTGCGGGACGCTGCTGATCTAAAACAACACTGTCAGGAATAAATTCACTTCAGTTCAACACCATCCAGCCATGAACAGAAAACAGACACACACGCACACTCACACATTCATTCAGTGACTGACACACACAGAACACGCGTGTTTGTTTTGCTGTCTTAGTGAGGACATTACATAGACTTC
The DNA here is from genome assembly GCA_032357475.1 of Enteromius thamalakanensis. Taxonomy (NCBI): domain Eukaryota; kingdom Metazoa; phylum Chordata; class Actinopteri; order Cypriniformes; family Cyprinidae; genus Enteromius; species Enteromius thamalakanensis. The sequence continues at coordinate 747,428 of JAUCMT010000058.1, forward strand.
GATGATCTTCTATCAGGTGAATGATATTTTCTAACCCCAACCCAACCCTAACCCTAAACCTACCCTTCATAGAAACATGTACACACACAAACACTCAGTGACTGACACACACACACACACACGTTTGTTTTGCTATATTTGTGAGAACTTTGAATCTTCTGCACAGGCTAAAAATTAAATAATGTCTTGACTGTTACTGAGGTAATCTGTTGCTATGATTACAGGCATTACTGCAGACAGAGATACTAGAAAATAAAATGGTAATTGATTAATGTCTTGAGTTGTTTCATTACAGACACGTTTGTCTGTACAGAGCTGTTAGCCGCTTACGTGTGTGTTGATCCGGTACGACATGAGCTCAGACTCTCCATCCGGCGGGATGAAGGAGATGGTTCTGTCGCTCTCAAACCGGGACAGACGAACACACTGATGAAACTTCACATCCTCCATAGCCACAGTCTTCCCTTTGTCTCCTGCACACACACACACACACACACACATTAGCAGGTCATCAGTTCCTCACACACACAGCTCAGTGTGGTCAGGCTCTTACGGCCGGTCAGGGCGAACAGCACACGGTCGTTGAGGCCCAGTCGCAGCTCCGGCATTCCTGAGAGCATCGTCTTCAGTTTGATGCTGCCCACGATATCACTGCTCATCACACTGCCGTTAGCGTTCACCTGCACACACACAGAGTCAGCAAACACACACACACCATCAGTAAACACACACACAGCTGCTGGGAGACGCGTCACACACCAGCACGTTTATGGACTCGATCACATCGATGAAGACCTCGTTCTTCTTGTACTTGATGCCCTCTGACCTCCAGGACACGGCGTTGGTGACGGTGGTGGGTACTTTGGTCTTGGCCACCTCCAGCTTGTTCCCTTGCTGCGTGATGTACCTGAGAGAGAAGCACACGTGAGGAGAACAGCTTCCTGTGAAGACGGCGTGAAGAGGATGTGTCTTACTCCTGAAGGATCTTGCTGTCCGTCGTCTGCGGGAAACCGAAGTCCATCAGCTCATCCAGCAGCTCGTACACCACCACAAAGTTATCCTGAATGCTCTCCTCCTCCAGTTCCTTGAAGTACTCGGTGAACACCTGAACAAACGAAACAGGAGAACAGTACTCGTTTCTGTGTGGCTCTGTGTAGCTAACGCTGAAGAATGAAATCTGCAGGACTGACCTCCACCAGCTTGTACAGGAAGGAGTAGACCAGAGACGCATTGGAGTTCTTGTTGGTGGTGGCCACCACTGATGTTATCGGCCGGTTAAGTTTAAAGAGGTCATGAACTGAGAAACTAAAATTCCCTCGATCTTGTGACATGGTTCTATTTTAGAAGTTTGTATTACTATAAAACATGCTGTAAGCTTCAGAACGTTCTCATGAACACACTGCTGCTCGTCGTCTTCGCTCACCGGCTCAGAGTTTGTTGGTTGTTCCTCGTACACGACTGAAGACGAAAGACGACGGAGCCTTTCAGTGTGTGGCACCAAGGCTGTGGAACAGTTTACCACCACAATCGCGTTTTGGTTTCCTGCCTGTCTAAATAAACTTTACTACTGTTCTAAAAACAGCTTTAATTGAAGGCAGTCAGTATCAGCTTGTGGAATTCGTTATAGTGTGGATAAGCTCCGTCTCCACTGAAGAGCAAAGCCGGCTTCTACATCACTGCCTGTTTAGCTCTACATGAAGTGAAGTGACTTGTGGCCAGGAACACTTGGAATTCATGCTCTGCATTTAACCCCTCCCACCTGCGCACACACACACACACATTAATGTTCAGTGCTTTGCTACAATCTGTATTGTTTAAAGCGCTATAGAAATAAAAGTGACTTGACTTGACTTGACACACACACACACACACACACACACACACACACACACACAGTTGGGGGATCGGTGCCTTGCTCAAGGGTCTCACCTCAGTGGTGTTGGAGAGACCACGCAGGTCTGTGCAGAAACAAGACACTGTTCAGTGCCAAGCTGTGGAACAACCTTGTGATCATAACATTACAAAAGAATGGATGAACTTATGTTTAAGATCCAACTCTGTCCTGTCTTCACTTTATTTACCACAGATTCCTTCACAAGCATGGCTGAAGACTGATGCTGTGTGATTATACTGGATCTGACCGTACACACGGTCATTTAATTGGAGTATTTATGCAGTTTTAACAAACAGACACAGCAGCACCCTCTGTCAATCATACGCAGCTACAGTTACTACAGTTACTTTAATAGAGCGCTCTGGTGAGGGGGGTTAAAATTATGATGTGTTTTGCTGTAAAAATCGTAACATTATTAGTGGAGAAAATAAAAACAGAGGCAGGTTATGCCCCCTTTATCACACACTTTTACTGAACGATACACCATTAAACGGCTCGGTCTGATCAGAATAACCTTTTACAGTCAGGTTTGTCATGTAAAGGATACAGTACAGATTGCTGTGTTTGATCCACAGGAAGTGGACATTGCCGTGTGACATCACAGGGCAGAGAAGCCCCTCCTCTTCCTGTTGCATTAGCAAGGTGAAGAAGTGGTCGATCTCTGACATGTCAACATCTCCTTTGTAGTTGCGGCATATCAGCACCTGATGGAGAACATTTGTGTCAAATTTTAAAGACAGGGTTTATTACATCATTCCGTCATCTTTACATCCACAGGGGTCATCTGTAATGTCATTTCCTCTCCAGACAGGAAGTTTCATCTGATATGTCCATAAACACACTCACATTGATTATAAACTGGTCAGATGGATTAAATAAGTTAAATAATTTAATTAAATAATGAACCATGAAGGACTGTTGTTATTGTCGTGAAGCAGAGGAGGTTATTCCAAACAGCTGCTCGCGGGTGTTTACACTTCTTTAATCAGGTGAATTTAATCTACTGTAATATCTTCTATAAAATCGCGCATTAAAAGTCACAATTACCTTCCCCTTCAGATCCAGCACGAAAACAGCTGACGCAGACATGCTCTAACGCGCGTAAAGTTCCCGGATCAGCGTCGAGAAAAGGTCAGACCAGTTTAGGGTAGAGTCAGTAACATTCCTGAGTTTAGCGGAGAGTTATGAACTCATCACGATCGCCAGTTCCTTTTCCTGCACGGTGCGCGATGACGTCACGCAGCGCCAGGTAAACGATTGCCAGAGATCACGTGACTGCGCAAATGCGCCGGAAGAGGGCCACATCGAGCCACCTTCAGCAGGTGAGACCTGGAACCTTGAAACTGCTCAAGATCATGTAGGCACATTCGTGTAAGATGTTTAATAATATAAACAAATTCCTCTGTTTTCATGCTGCGTAAAGCCTGTCTGTAGATGTTTTATGAATGAGGATTTTACACCGTGTGTGTGCGCGAACTTTATATTGCATGTTTGATAGATGTTTGTTAGTCTCAGTGAGGTTCTCTCCTGGTTAAATAGAGGTTTAAAGACTAAAGTAAATGTGCGTCTACACTTCAGCTGCCTCTGGGACGGAAATCTGATCTGATCTCCAGGGATTCAATTACAGCACAATGAGGTGTTGTTTGGTGTCCAACAGAGACTCAGAATCCTTCATCACTGACAGTGAAACACTGATTCCAAATAACAGCACTCTAATTCATACAAAACCAGCATGACATGTATATTAAATAATAACACCAGATAAAAACACTTCAACGTCCTGCATGAAAATATCAAATGACTAAAAGATCATCTCAGAATCTGCATAGAATCACGTCTCAGTTGATCATTGTCATGACAACACACAAGACACGCCCTCCTGCCGCTCACAGGTATGGCGTGAGATTTTAACCCTGCCCATCGTCGTGGAGCTGACCAATGAGATTCTCAGAATGAGAATATTGTGGAGTTCTGAGCTCCTGATTGGACGGCATCATTATTCACCTGCACACCGAATTCCTCAGGAAACCGATGATGAGAACACGGATGGAGCACTCTATGAAGCAGAACTGCTGCTGAAAACTGATTCCTTGACAGATTATGAATATTGACTATAATCTGATTTTCTAATCTAAATTAAAACCTAAATGTTACTGTATGATGAGTCAGTGGATTAATATGACACACACTCACTCACTCTCTCTCTCACACACACTGTACAGACTGTATGTGGTATTGTCCTACACTGACCCATAAGGTGATAAATACCAGGTGCACAACACTCACTCACACACACACACACACACACACACACACGTGTGTCAAACTCAGACAAATGAAGGAAACACAAGCATTTATCAAGGAGCAACAATATTAACAGAACACTGAATTCCAAGAGCCAACCAAACAATAAACATTTATACATTAATAGATGTTTATATCCAGCACAAAAAAAATCTAAAAGTTAAAAATATTTTTAAGGTTCTAAATAAAATCATTATGAAATATGTTTGTACAGACACACGTGCTTCTATTAATAAAACAATAAGTGGTTATATTAGATAATGCCAGGCATGGATCAGGGTTTCTGTGAGAACACAGTCCTCCTCGTGTCCGGTCGAACAGCATGCCATACATTACTGATCTGAACGTGACGTCCTCATGACTTCATATCCTCACCTGGATTCACCTCTGATGAAAGAAACGTCTGAGACCACGCAAGAGATGAGTACAGACTGAGCTCATGAAGTATGTGAAGATGAGTGATTGTGAAGAAGCGTGGAAGAATGAATGGATGGAGAGCTTCATCAGCGTGAGCTCCTAACATCTGAATCAGCAACGGAGAGACAAACTCATTTCTGGGTTCAAATGTGCATTTATTGAAAAGCAGTTGTTCTTTGGGTGTGATTTGTTTCTTCAAACCAGTAGAACATTCAGATCACGGAGATAGACAGGCAGCCCTTCAACTGACCTCAGCGACCCATCAGCAGTCACAGAGTCAGAATCCGTTCCTGTTTCATCCTTCATTAACGTATAAAAGTACCTGAATGACCCGCAGGTTCATTCCCTCAGTAGTGCACATCGATTTCTGGAGGACGTTTCAATATCGCATCTGATCAACAATACATTTAAAAGATAAAAGCAAAAGCACACATACACAATAAATAAGAGTGTTCGTCGTACAGTGTCTTGGGTTCAAGGCGGTGTGATGAAGGCCAGTATTTACAGACAGTCCTGCAGATGTTTGAGGAGCGTCTGTGTGATAAACACGCTCCGATCCTTCAGATAACATACCGCACAAGCCTGCTAATGAACGGACGGGTGAGGTCAGAGGTCAGCTGAATCTCCCTGAGCACTGATTCGCTCTCGCACCGAAGGCATCAAAGGCATTTAAACATTATGACACATAACGCTCAGGCACCATCAGGTTTACTGGATCTACACAAAACGTACCGCAGCAGAAACAGAAGCACTCATTATTACTCAAACACACGAGCACTTCATCAAAACAAAGACATTGTTCAAGTCTGTCTGTGAAACATAAATAAAGCCTGTGAAGTCAACATATATAGTGCAAGAAGAGAGAGACACCCGTCTGCCCTCCACAGAATCACAAATATTTACAAGAATCATTAAATATCATCGAGTGATAATACCTTCAATAAGAGGATCTTAAAACAGCTTCATGTTCCTAAAGAGTCTCTGTATCTGACCTTCTGCTCTTCACCTGTGATGACGTCCATTAGACTGGAGTGTGTGTGTGTGTGTGTGTGTGTCTTCATTCCTTAAATCATGCAGGCATTATAAAATTCAGGGCTGGTCCTGGAGTCTTTCACACATAGAGAGGTAAGTTTCCTACAACTGACTGTTCAAGTTTCAGAGCAGCTTTAAAGTGACCTTGAGCTTCTGGAGGAGCGTCAGGCAGCGTCTTCATCCATACTGATCATCTGACACTGAAACACAAACACATTCATTAAACACACACTCACAGCGGTCATGGGAAGCAAATGTATGGATAAGCTCCGCCTCTGCAGAAGATGATCAACACCTGCTTCTACATCTCTTTAGCCCCGCCCACCCATTCTACATCACTGTCTGTTTAGCCCCCCCCATCAATTCTACATCACTACATCTCTTTAGCCCCGCCCACCGATTCTACAAACAGACACAGGTCTACAAAGAAACCTATTGACGTATCAAGTGTGTCTGTCACTCATTTATGAACGTTTACATTAAAATGTATAATTATATGAGTAAACCAAACAGTGTGTGTGTGTGTGTGTGTGTGTGTCGTACCGAAGGATAAGAGTATCCGTCCAGGCTGGGGCTCCTGAAGATGTGGACCGTGTCGTCAGTCTTCTTCTGGTACACTGGGTTGGTGAAGTGGATGGTGTTGGTGTTCTTCATCCTCCAGTGTCTCCATAGCAACACGCTGCTGACCGCCAGCAGACACACGGCAACTGAGAGAGAGAGAGAGAGAGAGACGGGTCACTCACGCTGGCGATCGGTCAGTGAGTGTCAGTGTATGATGAGAATGATGGGTTACTGACCTATGGGAAGTATGATGTACAGGACCGGGGGATGCTGGGAAGGGCTGGAGAGCAGCTCTTGCTCTGCATTAGGTCCTGTAAAGAGACAGATGATGAGTGTGTGACCAGAGCGAATGAAGCCGCATCAGACAGGAACAGGAACTGACCGCTGCGAGAGCTCGTCTGTGCGGTGTCCGGCTGCTGGAGGTCAGGGGTCGGGCCGGAGCGTCCGGCTGCACTTCTGCGGGTCACCTGCGGCGGCGCTGTAGCGTTCACTCCTGAACAGAGAAACGGACAACCATGTCATTTATTTTCTTCTAGACTAGTCTTACTTTCTAAGATCAGGTACATAAAGGTAGACTGAGAAGGAAAACTGGTTAATTGGTTAACTGCTAATTGGACAAATTAGCTCTTAAGACAGTCTTAAAGGGGTCATTGGATGGCCATTTTCCACGTGATTATGATTCTTTAGGGTCTTACTGAAAAGAACATGCTTTGGTTTAAATTTCTCAGTGGTGTCTTTTAGCCGTTTCTGTGCATGTCCCTTTAAATGCTGATAATCTCTACTGACCTTGTGCAGAACTACTTCCTCTGCCAGGATCTCAGAAAGGCCTGATCTGAGAAAGTGTTCATTACTGGGGATTTAAAAAGAGCTCTGTGTGGATTGTTCCCTTTATAGGGTGGTGGTGTACACACACACACACACACACACACACACTTCTATGTTCAAACTACATGTAAAAGTGAACTTTGCATCTGATGACCCCTTTAATATTGTGACTATATTGATGCAGCAGGCCTGCTCGGGTGTGAACGCACCGGACACACACGTCCTCATGTCAGCGGCCAGGGTCATGTGATCCGGACAGGCACAGGTGTATTTGGCCGAGTGTGTGTTGATCTGTGGAGCCGGCAGACACAGGAACTCACAGCCACCATTGAGCTCCGCCGCATCCCTGCACCAGTCCCGTCCTGCAGAACAACACTGATCAGAGCCAACACACACACACACATACACACATATATATACGAGAACACGCACTCACACACACACAGACGAGAACACACACACACTCACACACACAGACGAGAACACACACACACAGACTCTCACCGAGCGGCTGTCTCAGGCTGTGATAAAGCACAAGGTCTTCAGGTGACTGCAGATGATTGGCCACTGCCAACACGTCTCGCCCCGTCACACGACTAGCGCTCCAGATACCGTTGTTCATGTCGGTCCAGAAGACTGTCTCCTGTGACACACACACACACAGTGAAAGCCAGTGTTAGCCAATGTTCAATCCCTAAACACACGTTGCATTTACAGTGATTTGAGTTTTTAGATCTAAAATGCTTCTTCAGATGACCTGGAAGACGGCGAGTGCCAGCGGATGAGAGAGTGCGTGCTGGTCCTGGATCAGTGTGTGTCGTCTGTCTCCGTTCACACCGATGCTGGACAGTGTGTGTAGCTTGGAGTCGACCCAGTAGAGCCGGCCGTTCATCACATCTGCACACAACACCACGGGTTAGCTAGAGACCGAACTTTTCAGAACAGTGGACCGGTTCTCCATTCTAAACTAGTCTACTTGAAAATAGAACTACAACATGATTCAAGTAACTTTTTCTTTTTAACTCGCCAGTAAAATTCTATTCCAACTGAAGAACACATAAAGCTGACAACATATGAACAAATCACTTGTTAAATATCTTTAAAAGACTTATTAACTACAACTACACAACTACTACTGCATCACATCTTTATTAACCCTGAACCCGTTCTGAGTCTACTAGCGATGTGTGCTTCATCCTTTCCTCTTCACTGGAGTAAGGGTCTAATTCTAATGTTTGGTAATATTTATATAAAAAAGATTATTTTCTAAAAAACAAAAGCATTGCATTAAAATTTGTGATAACCCCGCCTCCCTAGCGCCAGATCTCACCGAGCGTGATGCCGTTGGGCCAGGCGATGTGGTCAGCTACCAGAGGCGTCCGGTCAGCGCCGTTCAGGCCACTCTTCTCGATCCGCGCCGGCTCACCCCAGTCTGACCAGAACATGAAGCTGCGGCGAGAAACCACACATCAGCTTCCAGTGACAACACTCTCGCATTCAGACGATTCGCAATCACTCGAAGATACTCTAGATCACTCACACACACACACACACACACACACACACACTTACCCTAACCCTATCCTTCTGGGGTCTCTCTCTTCATAGGTGTAGGTGTACAGTGGTGTTTCTACTGTACAGACTGTATGTGGTATTGTCCTACACTGACCCTACACCTAAACCTACCCCTTACAGGAAACACTACACACTTCTACATTCTCAAAGAAAAAAAAAACATTTAGTATGTTTTTTTAAGTCTTTTGTATTACAGTGACACTGAAAATGTCCTCATAAATCACCTACATATTGTAACGCCTGTCATAGCCATGTCATTATACACATGTCCTCATAAACCATTTAAACATGCTCACACACACACACACACACACACACACACACAGGTACTCACTTGCGCTCCGGGTCGACGGCTATCGCGCGCGGATGCTTCAGGCCCTCGCTGACTAGCGTCTTGCGTTTACTGCCGTCTGCCGTAGCCACGGAGACTGTGCGCAGCTCGCCGTCCGTCCAGTAGATGTTTTTGTGGACCCAGTCCACCGCCAGACCCTCGGGGCGGGAGATCTGGCTGTCAATCACTGTGCTGTGGTGGGCGGGGTCAGCGGCCGCGGCGCTGCAGGACAAACACACAGAGACCGCGGTTCAGTCTTACGCTTATTAAGAGTAAATAATAAGTAACTAATTGTGTTACTTTTCATTAAATGTAATTATTTTTGAGCTGGGCTTTCTTATTTGTTTTTTTGCAAACGTAAAGGTGAGATGAATGATCGGGCTGAATTATCAACACGAGGACGATAGAGCTGTCATCAGGTTAAAATAAAGTACACTTCCATAACGTACTTAAGTGCATTTAAAAAATGTGTTGAGGTAACGCTTGTAGTACACTTGAACCCATCTTTTGTACACTAGTACAGACTAAATACATTTGTTAAGTACAGAGATAGTATGTTAAAAGTGCATCTAAGTATATTTATGGTGTCCCAAAAATAGCACAGCTGAAGACAATTAGATGATCTTAAGAAGTTCTAAAGAGTATTTTATTAGTTTATTGTTTTCATGACAGGTTTTCTTTGAAAACGGAGCAGAAGTAATTAAACTAAAGACATTTTCCTACTGCTTTAATGAAGTTGTCTTCAGAACGAGTGCTCTGATTGGTTGTAGATTCGTCCAGTAGTAAACAGAGGCATCTGATGGACGCAGGTTAAGCCCGCCTCCCAGAAGACTAAGCTCGTATGAGCTTTATAGTCACGGTAGCCAGGCTAGTCTTTTATAGTTTATTAAGGACAAAATCAGGACGTGAAAATAGAACACTTGAAGTGCATCATGGAAGTGTACTTTTTTAAAAACTAGGAATCAATTAATAGACGGGAAAATTATCTGAATAAAGTAACTCTGATTTTTAGTTTTACATTCAAAAGTAATTAATGGTTTTACTAGTCACTTGAAGAACTACTCTGATGCTCACAGTCGGGTCTCTCACCTGTAGATCTTCTTCAGGCTCACATCAGTCCAGAAGATCCTGTCTGTGTGAACGTCCACGTCCAGCGCCACCACGTTCTTCTGGTGCTGGATCAGAGCCGTGTAGGTCCGGCTGCCCAGCTCCATCTTCCTGACCTCGTGCCGTGTGCTGAAGAGCAGGAACGCTTCGGATCCTGCGGAGGACACATGAGTCTCAAACTCTGCGCTCTTACCCAGAATTGCCTCTGATCACTAGCTTTTGTTCGCCACGCACCTGTTACCGCTTTGCAGTCTTTGGTCACGTGATCCAGCTCAAAGCCATCTTTGCAGTCACACTTGAAGCTGCCCGGCAGGTTTATACAGATCTGAGTGCATCTGTCTGCGTCTGCACACTCGTCCACGTCTACAAACACACACACACTCGTGATGAGACCAAACACACTCATGGACCAGCATGCACTGCACTCATCAGAACAGGACCTCACCTTCACAGTGTGTGCGGTTGATCAGGTGATATCCGGCAGGACACCCACACTTGTAGCCCAACTTCAGGTCACTGCACACGTGAGAACAGCCGCCTTTATTATTGAGGCACTCGTTAGTGTCTGCACAGACGAAACACACGTGTCACATGATCACCTGTACCGTCACATGATCATCTTTGACTGTTTCAACACTTCAGTCAGCGAGGAAAAGACGATTCTAGAGGTCAGAGGTCTCCTGACCAGCTGCTCCCGCTCTGATCAGTTCTCTTCTGTAGTTGTGTGTGATTGGTATGGAGTAACAATTTAATCATTTTAAAGAGAATAAAGAGAAAGATTGCTAGCTACTAGTGCTGTTTTCCAAAGTGCTCACACGCAGAGACGTGTTTCAGACAGCACACAGTTCCTTCCTCTTTCACGTCTCCTAAATAATATAAACCACATAAAGCCAGTGTGTGTCTGCTCCATACAGTACAGCTTGCTTCATCTCACTGTTCTCACACTAGATTTAAAGCTAAACATAAAAATGATTTTACTCATGTTCCAGACCCGGAAAGACATTTTGAAGAAGGTGAGAAACAAAACGGTTCCTGGACACTGTTGACTTGGTTATCAACATTCTTCAGAACGTCTTGATTTCTTGATTAGCAGAAGAAACTGAGGAGGGTTTTTACACACGTTACAGGAACACTGAGAGGAACTCACTGCAGTCCTTGAGAGGCTCATCAGAGCCGTCGCTGCAGTCTCTCTGACCGTCACACACTCCGTCTGCGCTGATACACTCGCCACTGCTGCACTTAAACCCCTCACACACACGCACTGCACACACACACACACAGACAGAGTTACACACAGATCCAGACAGCAGCTTGAACGCTTCAGTGTGTGTGATGCTCACCGGTGATGCAGTCCGTCTCATCGCTCTGATCCGGGCAGTCAGGATGACCGTCACACTGACGTATTCCTGGGATACAGCGGCCATCGTTACACAGGAACTCATCCGGACGACAGGTCAGAGCAGCTAGAGCAGACACGGAGATTAGTGAAGCACGGGACACACACACATCACACACACACACACACACACACATCACTCACTGCAGTTGTGCTCGTCTGAGCCGTCTGCGCAGTCTTTGGATCCGTCACACCTCCAGTTGCCGTGGACACACTCTCCGCTGACACACAGGAACTCGTGATCGCGGCAGACCGGCTGCTGACCCGTGCCGGCCGGGCAGTTCTGCGGCCACTCATCAGAGCCGTCTGTGCAGTCGGCATCACCGTCGCAGGCCCAGAGCTGCGGCACGCACACAGAGTTGTTGCACTGGAAGGCCCCGGGGCCGCAGGTGGGTGAGGGACAGGACCCCTCGTCGCTGCCGTCATCGCAGTCGGGGTCAGAGTCGCAGACGAAGGACAGAGACACACACTGACCGCTGCCGCAGCGGAACTCCTCTCCTGTGCAGGTCCTCTGCACTGAAACCAGAAGAGAACAGAGCGGTTCTGAACACAGCTGAACCTGTGACGCTCACGGAGTACACGAGTGTGTGAGAGCGTTATATGTACCGCAGCCCTCCTCGTCTGCGCCGTTCTCACAGTCAGTCTTCCCGTCGCAGCGCCACCTGCTGGACACACACTGATTGAGACGCCCTCCGCAGCTGAACTGAGTCGACAAACACGTCTTCTGGCCTGCACCGGAGAGAGAGACTCTTATCATCTCATCACACACACGAACACACGTCTAACTAATGTAAAGATGAGTGTGTGACTCACTGCAGGACTCTGGGTGCTCGTCGCTGCCGTCCCCGCAGTCGTCCGTCTCGTCACAAACCCAGCGGCTCGTGATGCATTTCCCGTTTGCACAGCTGAACTGGTCCTGACTGCAGACGGCTGCACCTGCCACACACACACACACACAGGTTTCTGTGAATTGGGGGGATATTTCATAAACTTCTATTACTTTTAAATTGACCAAACTTTCTCTCCCCTAAACCTACACCCTACCAGAAAACCTCATTTACTTCTTTTAATAGTTTTTGTAGGCTGCTCTCCACTATGAAGCATTAACAAGAACACACACAAATCTGTTTAGCTATCTTTAAGACATGCATAAACACAATGCAATCTCTAACTCCTTACCCTAAACCTACCCTTTACTGTTTTTACTTTACTTTAGATTTGTGCCTATACTTATATAAAACACTCTTTGAATAAAACATCTGACAGAACCATAAAGGTGAATGATTAACGTGTGTCAGATGTCTGGTGTTTGCTCAAAGCATTTGTTGATTATAAACATTGCATGTCTTTGACTGATGACGGGTGTGTAGTGTCTCTTTAAGACAATGGGAGAGGCGGAGTTAATAATCACACCACCAGTTGTTCACTGGTCTCTATGGAAACATTTGCATAATCAAGATACAGTGGAGGTGAAGGAGGCGGAGCGTGAAGAAGAGATCCAGAATGATGTTTGGAGGAGAAACTGACTGATTACACTCCGCAGTATTTATTCATCACAATGACAGTCAAATTACAGATTTGTGCTCAATATAAACCACATTAACCAACTAAAACATCTGAACTAACTCAACTGGTTTTACTCCATGAACCTGAAAATTCCCCAAATACACACAGGATGTGACAAGCCCGTGCGCGCGCGTGTGTGTGTGTGTGTGTGTTTGTAAGAGTGACTGAATAAATGAAATGAATAAACTCTCTCTCTTTCTCTCTCTGTGCCAGTAAATGAATAGAAATGAATGAGAAGCTGATGTTCCAGGGTTTCAGCATTAGACTCAATATTCAAACATATTAATATAAAAAGCTTTGATCTCAGTGTGTGTGTGTTTTAATGTGCAATAATGTTCCATGCAATGGTCTGTAAAATCTACCTCAATTGAGTTAGCTCTTTTTTATATTTTATTATTATTTATATACTTTGTCTTTTTTATTGTGTGTATATAATTTTCTTTGAACAGGGACTGCACCTAATTTTGTTGTACTGGTTGCAATGACAATAAAGATATTCTATTCTATTCTATTCTGTTTTACTGACAGACTGGTGACTGATGGATGGAGTGTGTTGGGCGTGACAGGATCAGGTCTGTGACTGGACAAACCACTTCCTGTCAAACCTCCTGTGGAGCTCCAGCGTTTCAACAGCAAAACCCCACTCAGAGCTGGGGCCTGCTTTATAAAACAAGTTTACCAAATGTGGCAAGCTTATTTTAATTAGTCTAACTTATTTTGAATCAGGTCAACTCACAAGAAGTCAGAATAACTAAAATCAGAATAACCGGGTTATATGGTTAACTAGTTTGATGAAGCATGCTCCAGATGATCAACACACCAGCATCAGTCTCTGAACACACCTCACTGTCATCCTGCCGACACTGACCAATCAGAAGCAGAATTACAAGTAGCTGATTAGCGCGTCCGACCAATCAGAGACAGCAGCGCGCATGTGCTTCATCAGAGACCAATCAGGAAGCGCGTTTACTCGGCAAGCGACAGTATCCGAACTGACCCGATCCAGCTATATAAAATGTATATACACTGTATAACAGACCCCCAGATAACCCCCCGACAGCGTCAGCTGTTTCATCACAGAACAAACCAAGAACAGGAACAACCCCGACAGTGAAGAAACAAAATGCAGAAGAAATCGTGGAATTGTGAAACCAGGCTAGAACACACACAGAAGCAGATTCTATCATAGAATCGAGCACTCACGGGTTCCGTGGACACAGTGAAGCAGAAGAACCGAACAGATGAATCCGAGCCGAGCGCTGATCCGAATCTCCATCCCCTGATCGATCGCAGATACTCTCCGTTTTCTCCGTTTCCAGTAGCTGAGTGTCAGCAGCGAAACACTATGATGATGAGGATGATGAGGATGATGATGATAACGTTAGGGCTCTCTCGTGATCACTGACAGGGCCGGGGCGATTCCCATCCATTTGAATGAAGCCGTGGGGGAGTGGCTCCACAGTGGTGTGATATTTGAAATGAGGGACGTCAGCGCGGTGGGAGGGGCCTCGCGGATGTGTTCTTAACGTTATATTAGTTTACACACGAGGCGCTTCCTCCTCCGATAAGAGAGAGAATGAGACACAGCCTGAGCATCTGTCTGAAACTCAGAGAGTGTCGTGAATACACACGCGTGACAAACACACACTGCTTCATTTCACATCATGATCATGAGCCCGGGGCCGAGAGAAGTCTATAAATCCAGGAGACCGAAGGGCACCTGAAACCCCCTGGAGTCCATGAATCGGTCCCTCAGGGGCCAAAACACCTCCTTACTGTGAAACCAACAAACAGATACTCAGAATATCCCTGTTCCTTCAAAATAAGAGATAAATACCTTCAAATCCTCTGCTGCTTATAATGTCATGAATAAAACATAAAAACCCTAGATCTGAAAGAGTGTCACAGACATAAACAGCGTGCAGCTGAAGTGAGGGAACGGGATTTGCATGATGTTAGTAGATGCAGGGAAATTATGTTTCCATGGCTCTCCATTAACAGATGAAGTTACTCACTGGATATCAGAGCTCCGAATGCCACTCGTGAGTTATTTTGCATATTTAAAATCACTGTTCAGCACGGAGGAAAACTAGCTTGCAAATGTGATATCCTGAAAGTCCAAAACAATCCCTGCACCTCAGAACAAGGTTCAGGTTAAAGCGATGAGGGTCAGACAGACAGGTGTATGTGACACACGCTCTGAACTATGGGAGGAATGTGGAAATGTCTGTTGGATGAGATCAAGAATGAGAGAAACCTCGCCTCAGAAGATCTTCCCTCACAAAGAGTGTTTGTGAAGTGAGCTCAGACTCGCCCGGCGACTCTGTTGATGATTACAACAGAAACTTCTCTAGTTCAACAGGAACTCGTGAGGGTCACTTCAGCTTGACCCCAGGAAGATCCTGAACACTAGTACATCTCTGCTCATAGCCCTTGTGAACTGATAATAATATTAATATAACAGGGATCATGAAAAAAGTTTTTTGGACTGTCCTGAGTAAGCTGTATCTCAGCTGTGACCCTGGAGCACACAGACATGAGTAGCTGAAACACATCTATTCCATGTTTATTTGACCCTCGAACTCTAACCCTGTCTGTTTTTATTCTATTATTTAAAGAAAAAACTTGTCCCTTTTAGACCTTAAGTTGAAACTTTTATTTAATGCTTGTTTTCTTTATAAAATTATAATAATAATAATAGTTTAAAAAAAACAGAACACTAGCTTTTCTTATCGTATTGTTTTATATTGGTTTTCTTTTTATTTAACAAATGCAAAACAAAGGCTTCTAACACTAGCTTGTTTTATTCTGTTTCTATTCTGTTTTCTTTTTAATGATTAAAAATTTTATTAAAAACCTAAAATATTTAGATTTCTTTGTTCGCTCAGATTCCAAATGTTTAAATAGTTGTATCTCTGACACATATTTTTCTATCCTAACAAACCATACATCAATGGAAAGATTATTTATTATGATGATGGATGATATATACAAAGACTGACCGTTTAATATATATATATAAATATACCCCAAGATTAAACAATAGCTAAACAATAAAAGAAGAAGATATGTTCAAATGATAACATACCGTTTAATCATAATTCTGGATGATCTACAGCTGTTTGTGTTTGGTTTTCCGCCCGTTGTCCTCTCCTCTCCTCCAGCTCTTGTCAGTCTCTGGGTTTCCAGCATCTTTTGTGTGTTTGACCTGTTTTCAACACTGACTGTATGATGAGATCCATCTTTCACACTGAAGACGACAGAGGGAACACAGTTATTACAAAAGACAAAAACATTTACTGACATTCGATACATTAAGAGCCGGGGGTGAAAACTTCTGAGCAGAACTATATATGAGATACTCTGCTCTTACAATATGATATCTCACATTACACAATGAGTCTAAAACTCTAGGCTTCATTTTATATCACACTCAATGAGTTTCTGCATAATAGATAAGGATTGTGACATCCTTCTGCTTTTAGATGTGGAGAGATCATCTTCATCCCCTCAGTGACACCCCCCTGCAGCAGGGATATTAACTTCATTTGGCAAGACAGGCTTTCCTTTAGGGTTTTTGGGAAAGGAACATGATCATCATCACATCCACTGCTTCTCTCTGATGTAAAACAATCTCCAAACATTCCCACTTTTCCTCGAAATCTGCAGTGAACACGCTAAAACTGTTCATGAATGCCATCTAGTGATTGTTGTGTCATATTACACAGAAAATATCCATTGCCTAGTAGACAGTGTGTACAAACCAAGGGGCAACCTCCCGCTTCCTCTAGTGAAACCAACACAGAAGTGATCGCAATTCATCGACTAGCCGCTGGGGGCTGGCTCCGAAAGGGAGTCAATCACATTGACTCTCCATGTTAAAACGCCATACTTTATGGTAGAAAAAACATGTTTACAGCCTGGTAAAAAAATTTTTTTTAGTCTATATAGCTAATTTTGCCCTTCGTGACAACTGTGAGGGGGGTGAATTTTTTTTTTAACTCATACATTTAAATTATATTAAGCCTTAAAATTCTGCATAATTAAGGGCGTGGCCACATGAGTGACAGGTTGATTGACTTTGCTGTCTCTATCTGCTGTCTGTTAGCCGTCACGTTGCCGCTCACGTCCCGCCTCATTGCCCATTTTGGATCATCCGGGACTGACGCGCGGTGACGCGGTGCCAAGATGGCGGCGGTCTGCCCCGCCCACTTTAGGCTTCAAAAACGCTCTTCAGAAACCTACAAGTGACGTCACGGACACTACGTCCAATTTTTTTACAGTCTATGGTACAAACACTCTGGAGTCTGTCAAAATTGAATTCTAAACATACAGTGATCTTCTTCAGAGTTTAATACAGCAGTTAATGGAAGCATAGTTTAGACGGCTATTTAGAACCCCTACTGCAGGTCAGAGAAGATGCAATGCAGAAATACAGACACAGAGATGAGGTTGTGATGTTTATTGAGTTTCATCTAGTTACACACGCAAACACAGTAAGAGCACATGCCATTAAAGAGCCGCTGGAAACTTCAGGAATAATATGATTCATACAGTAACAGATCAGTTCAGCCATCGAAACACCAGAAACAGAGTTCCCCAGATCCAGCGTCCAGGAGTTCCGTTCATCAAACTCACCTGACCCTAACTGTCCAGAGATCCTGAAGACCTCGATTAGTTTGTTCAGGTGTGTTTGATGAGGGTCAAAGCTGAACTCTGCACAACATCAATAAACAGAAAAGCTCAAATCATTAATCTACACAAACGGGTCGTTCACATGGATCCTCAAACTAGTGTTCACTAGCTGCTGCAGGTTATCTGGTCAACCGTTACCGATCAACAGACAGCAGCCGATTACTGAGCATCTGTCCGTTACTCAAGTTAAGGAGGGTTAAGAACACCATGATTGTGTTTACACAAGCACTCGATCCATCTCTGATCCGGAGCGAGTGATGTTTCAGAGCGCTTCTGTCTGAAGAATCCTCCAAACCCTCGAGCTCAAGCTCATGTGAGCAAGAACGTCAGGTCAGTGTGAGGACGGCCTTAAAGCTGGCCTTGTAGCACACACACACTGCTTGTACATCAAAACAACGATCATATAAGCATAAAATAACAGGCTGCTTCTACGCTATTACATCTACTGTACATGCTAATGATCTGCTGACGACACACTAGTGCATCTACCTGACAGGTTACTGGGGTTAAACTAGATCATTGACAGACAGTCACAAATGCTGCTATTCCCAAACCTCAACGTCTAATACTCAGTGTCACAGAAACAGGACGAGGTGTAGCAGTCTGAAGTCTCTGGGTACAGGCAGAGACCTCTTCTTTCTTCACGAGCGAATGATGAAAGTGTGACGCACGATTATTCTGGGTGCTGATGAAGGGGTGATCATGTTCTTCTACTGTGGTTTGAATCTGTAGGGGTTTACTGAGGATCTTCATCCCTGCTCTTCCTCACTGGCACTGTTGGATCGATCCTGAACAAACACACACACACGATGTAAACAACATGCATAATCATGTAACATTAATTATTAGTTAGTGTGTGTGTCACCTCCTCCGGTTCCTCATCAGTGTCGTCGTCACTAACGACCGGTTTCGCTCGTGTTCTCGCAGTTCTCCTCCGTCCTCTGCCACGCTCCGTGCTTCTGTCCTTACGGCTCAGTTTAATCTTCACCTTCACGGATCGAGCTGCAACACACACACACACACACGGTCAGTAGTTTCTCTCTACAGGTGGCAGTTATTAACACATTTTCATGCATTTTTGCATTTATATGACTGACTCTCTGAATCAGAGCCTTCATCCTCTTCATCTTCCTCACTCTCCTCTCCGTCACTCTCTTCCTCTCTCTCGATCTTCTGACGTAGACTGGTGAACACCGACTGAAGCACGATAGAGTCCTCATAGATCTGACACACACACACACACACACACACGACACCAAACAGTGTAGAATAGTGTTTTTCCAGTATGAGTTTGCAGAGTTGTGTGTGTGTGTGTTTGTGTGTGTGTTGGAGAGAGTGTGGTGTGTGTGTGTGTGTGTGTGTTGGAGAGAGTGTGGTGTGTGTGTGTTTGTGTGTGTGTTGGAGAAAGTGTGGTGTGTGTGTGTGTGTGTGTGTTGGAGAGAGTGTGGTGTGTGTGTGTTTGTGTGTGTGTTGGAGAGAGTGTGGTGTGTGTGTGTGTTGGAGAGAGTGGTGTGTGTGTGTGTTGGAGAGAGTGTGGTGTGTGTGTGTTGGAGAGAGTGTGTGTGTGTGTGTGTGTGTGTGTGTTGGAGAGAGTGTGGTGTGTGTGTGTGTGTGTGTGTCACACCAGTGACCCCTCCAGGTTGAAGGTCTGAGCGTTCTGGCACAGCAGCATCACGTCTCTCTCCAGGTCGTTGAGGCTGCGGTATCGATGGCTCCGGATGCGCTCCTGTTCTCACACACACACACAATGAAACGCTGCACTCACAGACGTTGTTCAAGGACTCTGTTATGATCTGCTCACTCACCTTGATCTTCCTGAAGTCCACAGGTTTGCGGATCAGCTCGTAGTACTCAGGCAGCTCTTTGCGTGACGGCAGCTGGATGAAGACCTCGCTCAGCTGACGGCCGTTACTAGCATTCAGAACAACAACAGAAAAACACACATCATTTAAGACCTTTAGGGAGGAGGAACTCCTCTCCAGCTGACCTATGACCCTCCAGAGCCTCCAGAAACCACACCCTGGCCCCTCCCCTGGACTGAATTGATTGCAGCTAATGAATCTAAATGTAGAGTTTACATGAACGCTGGATAAAGTGATCGTGTATGTTTATATGTCACAAGCTTCAAATAGCAATTGATTTTTTTTACATACGCACACTGCACAAATATAAAAAGGTTGTTTGCACATAATAACCACTCTCCTATACTATGCTTGATTATATGTTTTAAACATCAGAATTCATATTTATCTATTTATCCAAAAAATTCACAAACTTCTAACCTATCATTGAAGTAAAACAATTGAAATGGGGAGAAAAACTCATTGTGAAATAAATGTTTTTCTCCAAAACATTTGAGCCACAATTCTTGGCACCCCTACAATTTTTTATGAGTAAAATATCTCTTAAGCATATTCACATTCATATTCACAATTTTGAGCACTCCAGGGTGATTAACCCCCAGTTTCACAGACAAGGCTTAAGCTAGTCCCAGACTAAACTGCATGTTTGAGCTTTCTCAAAATGAAAATATTGCTCTGATATATCATAAAACATGTCACTATCATTGTTCTGTGTTAAGATGCACACCTGTAATATTTTTTTATAAGACATTTTTGTAAAAGTTGCTTAAATATCTTAATTTAACTAATGCCTAGTCCTGGCTTCAGCTAAGCCCTGTTTGTGAAACCGGGCCTATGAACATGAAAATATTCAGCCCTGGCTTCCGGTTTTACAGAAATATATATGGGAGGGAAAAACCCCATATATACCCCAAAAAGCCCTTAATTATTAACACAATGAGAAAAACCAAATAATATATGTATTATATGCTGCAAAAGATAATTGAGCTTCACCAATTAGTGAAGTGGCTTCCAGAAAAGAGCTAGAGCAGTGAAAATGACCATCTCCACCATCAGGGACATAATGAAGGATTTCCAATCAACATACAATGTTAGGAAGCTTCCTGGAAGAGGACATGTGTCTCTATCATCCGAATACACGGAGAGGAGGAGAGTTTGAGTGGATAAAGACTCTTCAAGAACCACAGCTGGAGTCTCAGAAAACCTTTAAAACATAGTCAAACAGCCCCTACATCAGCACATGTTGTTCTGGGTTTGAGAAGAATTCTCCTCGTTCATCCAAAAACATCTCCAGCATGTTCAGTTGTCAGACAGGACTGGAACTTCTGGCTTCTATGATCAGATGAGACTTGTTTTTAGCAGCAATCACTCAAGATGTGTTTGGAGAACACAGGGATAACAAGTACTCCATGTGTCAGTGAAGTATACTGCTGTGTTTGTGATGTTGAGGGTCTATATTTCTGCTGGAGGTCCTGGACATCTTGTTTAGACACATGGCATCATGGATTCTATCAAATACCAGCAGATAACAAATCAATAACTCACTGACTCTGTTAGAAATCTTATAATCGGCCATGATTGGGTCTTCCACTAGGACAATAATTGGGTAATAATTGTTTGGCTAACATGTATTGCAGGAAAACATTTATTTAATCTTGAGTTTCTCTACCCATTTTCAATTGTTTTACTTCAATGATAGGCTATAAATTTGTGAATTTTTTGAATGAAAGATCAAAAGGATAAACAATGCAGATTTATTTTCACAGCTACCTTTGCTCTGGTTTACCAAGGCTGCTAATATTAGTGGAGGGCACTGAATGTCACTAGAAACACGTGTGGTATTATATAACTGTGGTTACAATTATCAGTTAAATCATTCAGTGCGTAAAAAGCAGCATTACAAGGTTATGCATTAAAATAATTTTTTAGTTCATCATATAAAGTCATATATTATAAGTAAAGTGTGACTAAATTTACCAGAAATCTTTGAGTTAAAAAACTACACCAATTTTGTCATTTTAGAAATGA
Source organism: Enteromius thamalakanensis (assembly GCA_032357475.1). Lineage (NCBI taxonomy): Eukaryota > Metazoa > Chordata > Actinopteri > Cypriniformes > Cyprinidae > Enteromius > Enteromius thamalakanensis. The sequence continues at coordinate 769,021 of JAUCMT010000058.1, forward strand.
ATTAAATGATTAAGAAGTCTGTATGAAGGACATGAGCTGAATGAAAGGATCCCGAGGCAGCTGTGAGGTAATGCACTATGATCTGACTGATGTGTTCCTGCGCTGGAGTCTTTGAGCATTTTTAATCATTACTGAAATTAAGTGTGTGAGCAACAGGGAAGCCAGAAACAGTCTGATATGAAGCTGTCCTGCAGCTCAGAACCTCTGTTATCTCCGTCCGGCCTCTCATCCATGTTCCTGTGTGTTCTGTGCTCTTGCGACGCAGAAATGCTCCCTTTTCCGCGCGGATGCTGTTCTATGAGCGCACTTCTTGTTTTTATGCGGGCTAGATTTTACATTATTTAAACACCATAGCTTTCATCTATCCCTTCAATCTCAGTGTGTTTTTGTCTTCTTTTCACAGTTCTGAAGTTGTTGAAGATGGCCACAGGAATGAGAGCGCTGCTCGATACCGTGGTGCAGGCGTTACCGCAGGTACACACACATCTTCATGGCTCATGTAGTCCGATACAGTGAAAATATGAAGGAATAAACAGCTGTTTTATTCAGACTCAAACTGAGCAAAAATATGAGTTTGTTGCCCATGCTGATATTGATATGATGAAATTCTGATGCTTTTGCTTGTAATGTGATTCAATGAGATGCTTAACAGTGCAAAGGATACTGACATAAAATGATCTAAATATCAGCGATCGCTCCAACCTCCAATAAAAGTTTAAAAGTCCATTGCCGGTTAAGCGGGTGTCTTGCTCTCGCGTGATTAGCCAAGTTGCGTTAGAGAATTTCTCGACCGCTTTTGATTCCACCTCGATTATTGTTTCAAATTGACAGTTCTGTTCAGTCTTCAGTTCATGGTTTTTCCATCTTAGCAAACATTGCATAGAATAGATCGGTGGTCTCAAGAAAAGAGTTGGAGATGCTCGTTCATGCCATCATCTCGTCTCGATTAGACTTTTGCAATGTTTAGTATACTTGCTTGAATAAGTCTTCTTTGGAGCAACTACAAGTTGTACAGAATGCAGCAGCGAGGCTGGTACCAGTAAGTGGTCTCATATAACACCTGTACTTAAGGACTGGCATTGGCTTCCAGTTGAATTTAGAGTGCAGTTTAAACTTTTAGTTATCACGTATGAAACCTTGCATGGTTCCAAATACATTTTACTTACTTACTTACAGTAATATGTCTCAGTAAGATGAGATGCAAACGATTCAAACACATAATTCAATGCTGATTGAGAGCTGAAGAAATGAAGGCTCCTCAGTAGATGTTTTGGAGGCTTGAGAAGATCCTTGCTCTGCTGAGAAACAGTGAAAGTAAAGCTCCTCAAAAGATTATGATAAGATTTGAGATTTTCTTCTAGAGAATGATTGATGGAGAACCAAGCTGAGCTGCTTCAGTCTAGAAAAAGTATGACCACACTTATTCTGTCGGTCACTTGATACAAATCAGTCAAGATTAGAACAGAAAGACATGAGAAGCGCTTCTATTGTTACACTAAAAGAGCTTTTACTGGATAAACCACTCCAGAAGACATGTAGTAGATTGAGAGTGAAGTGGAAATCGTTCAGTTAGAGCCTTATGAACATGCACATCGAAGCATCTAAGCATATGATTTCAGCATCATCACGATGACGTTGAGTCCTAAAGCAGCAGAGAAGCGTCTGGTGTGAAGGAAGCGGTAGACGTCGTTTCAAGAGTCATTGAGTGTTCAACACGGCTGACTCACTTCACACTCACAGACACATTAAACAGATGGCGTCGATCTACAAACCTCCTTTCACTGGATTCACTGCACCGATGATCACACTTCAGTCCTGGAAATGTGTCAATAGTAACTTAATTCATGTGATTTCAGATCCATATTTACATGAAACTGCTGCGTGCGTTTGAGTAAAGCATACGTGAGGGACGATGTGAGAATATGTTTGTTTTCTGGATCTCTGGCCGGGCTCAGATGGGCTCCCGGCATGTCTGATGGAAATGAATTAACCTTGAATATGAGCAATAAAGCAGCTGTGAGCGCATGATCGCCAGCCGGACCAGCACAAACCTCATTCTGGGAATTAAATGACTTTCATTCTGAATGTTGACGGCTGCTTTAGTGCCTCTGATGAGCTGAGCACTGCATAAACACTGATGTGTGTGTGTGTGTGTGTGTGTGTGTTTGTTCAGGTGGGCAATCTGGGCTTGCTCTTTGTTCTTCTGTTCTTCATCTACGCTGCGCTCGGAGTCGAGCTGTTTGGAGAACTGGGTGAGAAAAAACTATTCCCTTTTGAGTCCTGAAGCCCCTAATGATCTGCTTGCATTTGCACTATTTTATTGTATTTAAAAGAGAAAGAGAATAATTTTATTAATTAAGGATTAACATACTAATTTTGATTGTTAATTAAATTGATCAAAAGTGACTGAAAAAGCATTTCTAATGTTACAGAAGATTGACGTTCTGTTCATCTGTGAATTCTGAAAAGTAAAATATAAAGCAGTTTCTACAAAAATATTGAGCAGCACAACTTTTTTCACCATTGATAATAATCAGAAATGTTTGTTGAGCATGTAACACTCAGTGACTGGAAACAGAAGCTCAGCCCAGAAACGGAAAAGGATTTTCGACATCATCATTTCGACACATAGTTTACGGTCGATTCCAGTTCCAGAGTTTCAGCCAGGAGTGCTGGTCCTGATTTCAGCTCTAGAGTCTGCGCTGCGAAAGCCACAGCCCTAAGAACCTTACCTGTGTTAAAGGGGCCAAAGATGAAGACCATGATCAGGGGATCAACCACTGAAGGAAGTTGATCCTAAGTTGAAGATCCTTTTCATTTGTTGTTTCAATAAACTTCAGTTTATCGACTTTACCTCTGCCTTCCGTGTCCAGTCACTGAGCGTTACCGAGCAGGAAACCAGTGTATTAGAATGATTTCTGAAGATCATGTGACACTGAAGACTACAGCTCAACATCACACACTTACACTTTAACACATATTCACACAGAAAACAGTTTTATTAAATTGCACTACTATTTTACTGTTTTTAGTGTAAGAGCAGCTTTCCTAGAATAAATATGGGAAAATTCAAATGCAATATTTTATGATTAGTTGATGAGATGCTGATGCTTGTGTGTTTCAGTGTGTAATGTTGAATACCCGTGCGAAGGCATGAGTCGTCACGCCACTTTTGAAAACTTCGGCATGGCGTTCCTGACTCTCTTCCAGGTGTCTACAGGAGATAACTGGAACGGCATCATGAAGGTAGAGTCATGCTGCTGTCTCTGAGGCTTTATATGAACACAAACCACAAACGAATGCTAGGAAAGACAATAAATCAGCTGCATTCAGTCACACTGAACACAGAGTGCTGTTTTCCCTAATAGTTCTGTATTTTCTTTTCAATTATAGGTGAGTAATTGATTTTTTGTGCTGCTTGAAAACCAGTTGTTAAAATTTTATTGATTAATTATTTGGATGAAGATGATAAAAATATAACTTAACAGATATCCTAATCAGGGATGACTCATCAGGGGAAGTGCAGCCTAATAAGAATATTGAAGTAGAAAACAAAATGGAAGACGTATGTTAATAAAGAAACCTCAAATCATTAAATGCATGTCTCCAGAATGTGTATTTCTTGTAATTTCACCATTGCAAATTTGAATCAAGTTGGAATCCCATGTGTTTTACTGAAAAGAAAAGAGAGAAAGAGAGGAGAGAAGCACAGTCCCTAGCAGGAGACTTTGGCCTTCACTGATGAAAAATGAACCAGTCACCATTGATTATTTGACTAATCAGCAAAGCAGAGCAGCTCTATTTGTCATTGGTTTAAATATAGAAGAAAAAATATAGTAACCCATGAAGTAGGCGATGCTTCTTTGGTTTATCAACCAATCACCACGGAGAGATATTGAATATTTAATCACCAACACATTTTCAAAGCTGGAGCTAAAAATAAGAAATGAAGGAAGGCCTATGAACATGAGATGAACATAAAACCACCTTCCAGCTGGAAGCGCTGTTTTAGAACAGAATTATTCAGCACAAAAAGTTTACTGTTCAAAAACTTTTGACTGGTAGCGTACTATCTAAATAAAGAAACACATCATCAGAGGAGGGACCTTTATTTTCATATCCACAAGCTGCCAGTGATCATACTTAAAGCAATTTACATATGAACAAATCATTAGGATATTATATAAAAATGTAAAGTTTAATGTGTGAAGTAGAGATTTATTATAATCATTACTCATTTTGGGAAAACTACCTTTAAAACTATGCATTTGAAATCTATTGTGTGTTCACAGGACACCCTGCGCGAGTGTCCGCCGGGCGACAGCTACTCCTGTAACTCCAGCCTGCAGATCATCTCACCCATGTACTTCGTCAGCTTCGTTCTGACGGCTCAGTTCGTCCTGATTAACGTGGTGGTGGCCGTGCTGATGAAGCACCTGGACGACTCCAACAAAGAGGCTCAGGAGGACGCAGAGATGGACGCTGAGATCGAGATGGAGCTGGCGCAGGGTGGTCTGTGCTGCCTGGGCCGCCCGGCCGGGGCCGATGGGGGCGAGAAGCCGACGGGAAGCTGCGGGAACAGACAGGTGGCGATGGCTGCGGTTCACACTCACAACAACACTAACATCAGCCAGAGTGGACTCACACAGAACCAGAGGAGACGCTACTCACCGGCACAGGTGCGCCTCACACAGTCAACATCCAAACATTTACCATGCATAATGCCATCATATTTGCATACTAAACTGTCATTGGTTTATAGTAATAGTTACTGTAACAATAACTAATAGCTTTGGGAATAACTATCATAAATATAATTCTAACTAGAATGACAACAATAAATATAATGATAACTGCTGTATAATAACCGATACTGTAACTGATAACTATAACAAGGAGAACTTTTACTGTAACAATAGCTTGAATGTTACATTTGATTACTGTAATAACTATAATGATTAACATTAGCTATGATATGTGTAAGGTTAACTTTAAATTTAATAGTAACTATAACCGATAACTAAAATAAAAATAGCAATAACTTTACAATGTTAACTATACGTCTAATGATAAACTATAACCAATAACTCTAATTATAACTAGAATGACAACAAAATATATAACGACAACTGCTGTATAATAACTAACAAATACTGTAACCGATAACTATTATAATAATATAACAATAACTTGTATAATGATAACTGTAGCAATAACTATACTTGTATACTTGATAACTATAATACATAACTATAATACAAGCATAATATAGTAACTATAACCGATAACTGAAATAACAACACTAGCAATAACTTATTATTAATTATTCAACAGCACTAATAGAGCTATAAAAAGTAAATAATAACAACAACTTTGATTATAATGTTAGCTATAATGACAACTATGATGATAAATATAACTATAAGTAATAGCTATATAATAGCAATAATAACAACAATGTTTTTAACTATTGTTAGCAGGTATGTGTACAGTATAATGATAACTTTTACAATAATAGCCACAATAAGTATAATAATACCATGTAACCAATAAAAACAACTGCATCATGACAGCTACATTAGCATCCACACCAGCAGATGATCACTCATCTTATTTTGCTCATATTATTTCATAATCTCTTCTATAGTTTTATAGCCTTTATAGCCACTTTAAAAGCTCACTAAAGTCAGATAGATTCTGATTGGATGCCAGCGTTTTTATAATTTATAAGCTAGAAAAAAAGACTGTATGTATTATTAGCTAATAATTATTTGTGTTAAGACCTGAACTCATCTCAAACTTTAAGCCCGATGTGCTGCCGCTGCGTAAGAATACTGTGAGCTTTACTGCAGCAGATCAACTGCTAGTGACAGGGCTTTGTTTGTCAAGCGTGATTTACGCACGGTACTTGTGTGTTTGAGCGTGTGCAGACAGGTGTGATTAGAGCAGAGGTGATAATATTCCCCTAGAATCTGACTGCAAAGGTTTTGTTTTGTAGTGGGACAGCAGTCATGAATCTCTCACGAGTCGTTACACTGAGTGATTGTAAATTTCCTCTCTGACATCTGATGGCCCGCAGTGTTGTGTGTGTGTGTGTTAATGGAGACACATTGTGAGTCATCAGAGGAAATGAAGTCGCAGCTGAAACACAAAACAATCTGTCCACGTGTGATGAGCAGCGTCTCCTTCATACTGACAGGGATTTATAGCTGCTCGCGGGGGGCCATCGGCTCTTACAACTGGACTGAAGACCGTCTCAGTGCTTCCAAACCATTAATCGTCATTTAATAACAGTCAAAATAAACGTTTAAGAATAAGAAGCTATATATGTGTGTATACTGTGTATATTTGTTATGTGTATATGAACACAAACACATGCAAGTATACATTTGAAAAAATATATGTTTATATATTAAATGTGTTTATATATAATATAAATTATCTAATATAATTATATAATATAAATATTCACAATATATGCTGTTTGTGTGTGTTTATATATCCATAATCAATAGACACAGTAAACATACACATTAAATATAAACAAAAACATGTTACAGCACCATTTTTCTTTCTTGCAATTTTTCTCATTTTTCTCCTGTTTGATGTGAGACACACTGACTGATGGTGTGTGTCGATCGTCTCGGGTCATCTGTTGGGTCACTGGACAGAGTTCATCCATCTAACTGAATTCTGAATGATTGATCAGTCCACACACTTCAGTGCTTCACTACACACACACACACACACACACACACACTGTCTTGTTTTCCAGTACAGATATCCAGACATCTCTAAAAGTGCAAGGGAAAAAAAAGTATAAGAAAAAAAAGAATGCTTTTTATTTTTCAGTGTGATTCACTGTGTGTGTGTGTGCGTGTGTGTGTGTGTGTGTGTCAGGAGAACCAGTGGCTGGAGAGCGTCTCTCTGCTGATGAAGGACTCGCTGGATGGAGAAATGCAGATGATTGATAATCTATCAGGATCTGTGTTCCACCATTACTGCTCTCCACCAATCAGAGGAGATGACAGGAGCCAATCAGGAGAGGTGAGCATACCTGACACTTCCTGAAAACTTGCCACCTGACGACTCGCTAAAGTCCTAAATGTTTTTATCAGCTGAACGCCTGAGATGGTAAATATTTACCTGACGTCACCCCTGAGATTATGATTTAAAATTCCAATCATTTAAGAACACATCTGCATGTTTACAGTTCTCTTCTGTTAATAAAAAAAAATATTATTATAATTAAATGATCAAAGTTGCTAAAAAAATTCAAATAGTTAAAAAATAATAATTTTATTAGCTTTATGTTATATTTAAAATGATAGAAATAAAGACATATATTACTGTTGAAAAGTACAGTAAAATATACAGTAAAGTGAAGCCCAACAGACAAATGATCATCAAAGATCTCATTTGTAGATATTTGCATGAAACTTCATCATGGGTGATTGTATCACATGTAGGAATAATTCTGAATTAATTTACCAATCATGAGGATTCTTTGTTTTCATTTATGTTCAAGATTTATGCATATGTGAGAACAATGATGAAAAAAGAAGCTGCATTTCAAATCCTGTCTGGGACAGATCATACCCTGTGTGTGTGTGTATTCGTGTGTGTCTGTGTGTGTGTGTGTGTGTGCTTGCATGTGTAAGAAGGAGTGTGTGTGTGTGTGCGCAGTAGGTCATGTGACTGAGCGCTCAGATCTCTGCACGCTCGACTGTTTGACAGTTTCTTGTGGTGATGGTGTGTGTTCTGTAGATCCGGCTGGCGGAGGTCGAGCAAACGTCTCTGATGTCAGAGCAGCTGTCAGATAAATCCTCCTCACCAGCGCTGGCCGATGACATCAGCCTGGACGAGCACAGCGACTACCAGCTGCAGGACAGGGACCGGAAGGTGTGTGTGTTAACATGCTGAGTTATTACAGTGACCATGTTTTAGTTTTGCAGGTGCAGGTGGTGGTGGGGGGGGTTAAAGTAGCCCAATGACAATATCCCAAATACATAATAAAATAAAAAACAATTGCAGATTTGGCAACCCTGCATTCAACACGCATTCAAAGTGATTTAAATACTAGTTATAGGAGATCCCTGATGTGCAAAACTTTTATACAATATTATAATGCTTGCAGGAGCAGGAAGCAATGGTCAGAATAAACAAGCCAGAGCTGGGTAAATAAAACTGTTCTGCAGGCTTTACTACAAAAACACACGCTATGAACGGATGAACGGTGACTGTAGAAAGCAAAAGCCAAATCCCGGATATTTTTGGTTAAATTTTTTAGGTCCAAAGAGAGGATGTGTGCAGGATAAAGAGGATGTGTGTTCTCCGTAGATTAATCATTATTGACATGTTTAATTAACTGTGAAGTGCACGGGTCTCTCGGGTGGATGTGTAAAGCTCCTTGGGTTCATCTCAGCAGGATCTTCTCGCTCTGTCTGTGCCTCTGATGCTTCTGCTGTCAAACTCGTGTAGAGAAGCTGGAGAAAATGCTTGACTCGAACTGAACACCTCGCAATACCTTGCGAGTTACTTTATCATGAGGTTGTCATGATACACTGCATGCAAATTACTTGTGCCTTACATCTATTTAAACACTTTGGAAATAATACTCTAGAAACATGTTTGTCAGCACAGTCTCAAGGGCTTTTATTAACCAAATGAAGGAGTGAATTAGTCCCCCACTGCTTGAAACAGATGTCTGCTGGGCTTGATTCAAGTTAATCGTACAAAAGCGGGCACACAAACACTTGTATTGATTAAATCTTACTGAAAACAGTTGATTATGTGTTCAGGTTTTGTTGTGTGTAAATTAAATAACACTTTGCTGTAATGTCGATGTAGAAGACTTTTTATATGTAACTTATTTTTTGTGAAAAAAAATAATAAAAAAAATATATATATATCCCTCAGGAGACGATCCTCCGCCTCACTTCTAAGTGTGACTTCAAATCCAGACAAAAACTAAGTATTTAATAAGAATATTTCATTCGTTCAGATGTCATTTTAGTGTTCCCTTTTTTTTTATTTGAGCAGTATATATATGCAGATTCATTAAAAAAGAAAAACTGGTCCTAAGTATTCAGACCCTTTGCTCATTCAAGAACAACTCTTTTTTTTGAAGTATATTAAATAGAACACTGCTATTTAATTTTTTTCTGTATTTTTGATTAGTTAAATATATTATCATATGAAACCTCCTGTGGGGACCTGGAGCACTCCTGCTCTCCGCTGCAGCTCTCAGATGTTATTCAGTTGTAATACATTGTAGGCTTGGTGTGATATGAGTGATGAGATGCCCATGAAGTGCTGTTTTTCTGTACAGGAGCATGGCAGCGCTGACCTGATCATCGACAGACTTGTGTGCAGAAGATTTCTCTCTCAGAGTGAGGCATCCAGCCCAGGGCGAGACAGACGGGATGTTCGGCGTGAGACGGGTCATCGGCTCCGGTCTCCAGCTCACCGCGGAGGTCAGGCTCCATCTGTGTGCTTGGCTCTCTGAAGGGCTGTTTACATCAGACACATTCTTACAATTAAACATAGATCTCTATTTGTCTGTCTGGTTGCGGGTGAGGTCTGGATGACCTGAAAAAATTCAAATGTAACATTTCTGCTTACACGGTGTCTTAACTGAGTGATGTGACAAGATTCCAGTGAAAAGCAATTTGGCCGTCCACACCAGACACAACGCGACAGTATTAACATATCAAATATTAATACCAATCGAATATTACAGCCAATCAGAAGCGGGTGGGTGGGATCTCTTAGGAACGCACTGCACTAGAGATGAAATGGATACGTTTATAAACTAGTTCATCAGTTTCAAACCCTTTTAACATCATTACATGGACATACTGATCAGAATACACTCATTGATTCACAGTAAGCCAACATCAAAGTTTGTAAAACTCTGTGCTAGTGGAAACCCACAACTAACAGTTTAAACATGTAATGTAGCTCATCTGTTAAACCAAAGCCTTTCACTATTACTTCTGTACAACACAGGTCCCAACTAGGGGTGCACCGATCCGATATTAGGATCGGATATCGGCTCCGATATTGAAAAAATAGCTGGATCGGGGATCGG
>JAUCMT010000058.1:831593-844217 GCA_032357475.1 Enteromius thamalakanensis
AAAAAAAAACAGTAGCAAATTTGTGTAATATTGCTTTATTTTATATTTATACACACACACACACACACATATATATATATATATATATATTATGTGTATCATGATGAATGATATATTAATATATAAATATATAACTGAAACTAACACTAAAATATAATTTCTTAATATAAATATAAAAACTATAATGTTATCTTAATAATACTAATTAACATTGATATATACAATATATGAATCTAAAATTTAAGCAGCCATTACTTTAGTCTTTAAATAGATATTCTTTTTTTGTAACATTATAAATGTCTTTACTCTTAAAAGGGCTTTTCGCACCGCAGGAACCATTTCGTAGTGGAATTTCTAACTGTGGAAGAGTTTTTGCGTTGTTCACACCACAGAAACTAGGAACGATTTTAGTTCCAGGAACTCCATATAGAGGAAATTAACTAGCGTCAGAGTTGGGTTTAAAAACAGTATCAGTGATCAGTGACATATAATTGTGCGCTGATTGGCTAAACGAGTATTATAGTGCCTTCACTCGCCATTCTTTAAAAAGCAGTGTAAACGAATACTGTGTAGACATTGTATCAACTTATTTCTTTTATAAACAGCATTTACCTAAAGACTTCATCTATTATGTTCTTTTTTTCCCCCTTGTTCAACGGCACATGCAAATGACATTGCTGTCGACTGGCTTACGCCACTTCTTAGTGCGCATTGTCGGTGCAAATACAACCCCTTGGAATGGTATTGAGAAGTAGTTAGTGCCAAATTGTCCCAGTACTTCAGTACTGTACTCTTAGTTCTGGAACTAAAGTGGTGCGAAAGTCCTTAATGTAGTTGATTCCTCACTGTATTAGTTTTGTGCTATATAAAATTATTTACTGATCCCAAACCTTTGAACAATGTTGCATATGTTTATTATTTCTGGAAATAATATCCTACACAGGTGTTTTTGCTAAATCAAGCTGTTCTAATTATTTGGTAAATAGTTTAAAAGATGAGTTTTTGAGTTTTTAACGCTTGCATGCGTATGAGTGAGAGCAGTCCTAAACCACACATCCCTTGTGCCTGTATTTGTGTAAACTCTCACAGGTGGAGACAGCTCATCTACAACCACAGGCAGTGCCTCTCCGGTTCCCAACAGTTATGAGTCTCTGGAGGGCGGCGGTTACTCGGGTACATCCTTACAATGCTCACTGAAACATCTCAATGCCAGACCTACACTAGAATGATTTACTAACACTTTCTCTCTTCATTCAGATCTTGCAGCTCCCCCTGTTGGTGTTCCCCTCAAACAAGCCCCACCCTTCGGATACAATTATCCAACCATGCATCCTGCTTACCAACAAAACCCTGCCCCCAAACCAAACCCCTCGCCCTCTCACGGAGGGTACAACCCACCAGGATACCAGCCGTACTCGCAGGTATTGGCTCTAGTTTGGGATTCAGAAAGTGTGTTTCATTCAGGAAGAGGTTAGTAAAATTGTCTGTATTTTTGTAGCCTTTCCCGTCTCTGTCCGAGCTGTCGTCAGCGTTAGGAGGCCTCGGCGGTGCTTCTGAACTGGATGCTGAAACCTTGAGACCTGTGAATCTGCTTCAGGAGAGAAACATCCTTCCACCCAAACGCGCTCCTCCACCTGAGCCAAACCTGAGCAACGACTTGCGCAAGGTCAACTGCAGCCCCGAGTAAGAGCAGAGAGAGCTGTGGTTTCACACAACAGATGCAGAGTTAGAAACAACTTTGTTTGTGTAACACTTTCTCTTTTTTCTGTCTTTTTCAGCACTTTTCGCTGTACTCTCACTAACATTCCCCAGACTCAAGCGCTGTTGAATAAAGCTCGTCTGCCGCTTGGATTGCTGCTCCATCCCTTCAGGGATTTAACGGTAGGAGCAAAAAGCACAAATCAAACTCATGTCCTGATGTGGTTGATGTGCTGTGTCGAGTGAAAGACCTGGTCCATCCCAAAATCACAATTTTGTCATTAATCACGTACATGTCATTCCAAACCTGTAAATGCTATGCCTGTCTTCAAAACACAATCTAAGATATATTGGATGAAAACCGTGCAGCTTGTGATTGCTGTCAAGGTCCAGAAAAGTGTGGAAAACAATGTTTGCATGCTACAGCTATACAGCTATAACGTTATGAAGCTTGGAGAATAATTTTTGTACAGAAATAACTTTAATGATGCGACTAATATTTATTTTTCAATTCACTGCATTAAAGAAAAAATATATATATATTGGTGCTGGAAATTCAGCTGTGCATAATGGGAATAAATTACATTTTAAAATATATTAAAAAAAGAAAATAGTTGTTTAAAATAATACAGAGGATGCATATCGAGTGCAGACTTGAGTCAAACCATCAGTAAATATTTATCATATTTTCTGGCTATTGAAACACCCCACATCAATCAAATACTGATGCTTTAAAGGCCAACCCCCAGACATTGTCATAGTTGTGCCATCTATTTTATTCAGAGAATATATTTGAATATATATCATTTTTTTTGCAATGCATTAAGCTGAAAGACTCCTATATAACTGTTCTGATCACTTTTGTTTTTAATATATGTTGTTTGTACTTATTTATTTATATAATTAAAAAATGTAGTTGTGTCGAAATACATGTATAAAATTGTGTTGTGAAATATTTCATCTTGCCATAAGTATAGCCACTGTTACTGATATGGCATTAAGTAAATAAATGAAATTATAAGAAAATAAATAAATGTATCATCATCTAATATATCTTAGTAAGCTTGATTCTAAATAAAGGTGTGGTAAACGAGTGTCTCTTATCTAGAGTTTTACTGAAACAATATCAGATCATGATAATGCAGGTTTTATTAATGAACTCTCTCTTTGTCTCCGCAGCAGTTACCAGTGATCACCTCTAACACTATAGTTCGTTGTCGTTCGTGTCGGACGTATATAAACCCCTTTGTTTCATTTCTGGATCAGCGCAGATGGAAGTGTAATCTGTGTTACAGAGTCAATGATGGTAAGAGTTTACAGTTGTGTTTGTTTATTCTAAAACGAATAGTTTTCTCACATTAACATCATGTTCTTGAGGGGTTCGATGTGTTCTGATAAATTGCCGTCTTCTTGATCAGTTCCCGATGAGTTCATGTATAATCCTGTAACTCGTTCGTATGGCGAGCCTCACAAGAGACCAGAGGTCCAGAATTCAACTGTAGAGTTCATCGCTTCGTCTGATTACATGGTGAGTGTGTCTGTCTTTGAGGAGCTTTAGTGCTACGCTTGCATCTTAATGTACATTTGCTTTCTCTCTCCAGCTTCGGCCTCCTCAGCCTGCGGTGTACCTGTTCTTGTTGGATGTATCCCACAATGCTGTAGAGTCGGGCTACTTGAATGTGTTTTGCCAGTCATTACTGGACAACCTAGACAAGTGAGATATACAGCTGATGAAGTGTTTTTGAGTGTCACACACCTCTGAATTGACAGTGGCTGTATGCGTTTCTCTCCCAGGTTGCCTGGAGATACTCGTACACGCATCGGGTTTGTGACGTTTGACAGCACCGTCCACTTCTATAACCTGCAGGAGGGTCTTTCTCAGCCTCAGATGCTGGTGGTGTCTGATATTGATGGTATTCTGTACATTTCAACTGATAATAAAGCCATTTCCACACCTACATTTTACTTACATTTACATAAAATAAGGTAGCAGTGTATTTTTAATAAACTAGTTAGTTTTTTTAATAAACTAACTTTTTTTTTCCCCCTTAGATATTTTCATCCCAACACATGACAGTCTGCTGGTGAATCTCAAAGAGAGTAAAGAGGTTTGAATCTCTGTGTATTTTAAGACCTTATATCTTCGAGGTCGGCTGTGTTTGTGTCACCATTTGCCGACTTCATATCTCTGCACCACACAAGCTTTGATATGTGACACCGTTTTTGCAGCTGTGTTATCTGACAGAAAGTGTGTTTGTGCTCACAGCTGGTGAAAGACCTGCTCAATGCGCTGCCGGGGATGTTCACACACACACGTGAGACTCAGAGCGCTCTGGGTCCAGCTCTGCAGGCGGCGTATAAACTCATGTCCCCGACAGGAGGCCGTGTGTCAGTGTTTCAAACCCAGCTGCCCACCCTCGGCGCTGGACTCCTGCAGTCACGGGAAGACCCCAACCTCAGATCCAGCACTAAGGTACTGCTCCATCATTCAACCTGAAGAGAACCTGTTCATGCACATATGCAGTGAAAATTTGGGGATTTAAAAATAAGATGGCCTTATGATTATTAATCTAGGAAACTCATACTTTTATTTCCATCAAAGAAATGTGAGCACTGAAAGTCCAAATGGGGTGCTTTTGCAGTTTATAATCAGTAAATACCACATATTTTTGCCAAGGGGTTATTTTTGAGCTGCCTTTGACCAATTAGGACTTGGTGTTTATAGTCTATTATGTTGTAGATGGTTTTAAGAGTAAATATTTTGTCTTATCTTTTTAAATGAACAGCCGATAGTGTTTATTTCAGGCTTATTTATAAATAAAGGTTCTGCATTACAGATGTTTTTTTGGGATATTATTAGTATTTTAGTTCAATTGTGACTTCTCTCTGTGAACAAAAAAAACTACAAGCGTCAACTCATCTCTGACACATGTTTTATTAGATTGTGCTGGTTTTAAGCCTGCGAGAAAACCTTTGAAGAGGTTTATAGCAGGCTTAAACCAGATACTGTTTTCTAGTTTTTAGCAAAAATGCATTATTTGTTTTTAATTTTTCTGGTTTAGCACAAACAAAAAAAATTGCCTTTTTTTAACTACATTATTATTGTATTAACAAAATCAATTATAAGCCTCTAATTCTTGCTTTTTAATATATAACTACATAAACTAGTTTCAATACACATGTATGTGTTCAATAAAACATGTCTTGAGTCTTTTAAACTGTTTGGAAGTTGAGTCTGCGTCTGTTTAAATGAATTTAAGAAATGTGACTCTTGCTTTTTACAAATAAAAACACAGATACTTTTATGTTTTAATTGAATGTGTTTTTGTTGTCTTGTTTCTGTTCAGAACGTCCAGCACTTGGGTCCTGCCACAGACTTTTACAAGAAACTGGCTCTGGACTGTTCTGGACAGCAGATCGGAGTGGATCTGTTCTTACTGAGCTCCCAGTACTCAGACCTGGCTTCGTTAGGTACGCAGACACACACACACACACACACACACACACACACCAGGGTTGGGGCCATTCATGAATTGAATTGAGAATGAATCATAAATTCCAATTCACTTCCTGAAATGGAATTGGAACTGCATGCAGCTGACAGGAAATGGAATTGGAATTACAGGAAGTGGAATTCAATTCAGGAAGAATTCCACTGAATTCTGTTTATTGCTGAGCATTGATTTGTCATTGCATTTAAAGACATGCATTTGAACTTTATTTATGATAATTTACAAATATCAAGCAATGTATGAAATAGTGCTCTGTTTCTGTTTCATTTCTGAAACAATTCTGTTTCCTTTAATTGTTCTTTATTTCTATTCCCAATTCCATTTCCTTCTATGAATTGGAATTGTTGAGTTCATTCCTGAATTGACCCCAACCCTGTCTTACGCATACTTAATGTAATAGGAATTAATATAAATGATTTTCAAATAGACTTAACTTTTGGTCCTTTAGTATTTATTCCTTTTGGACATAATATTCTGTATTTATTATATGAAGTATGAAAATTTCATGAGAAATAATCATGTATTAACAGTCAAATTAATACATTAATTGTCAATTGTGTTATTCGCGTTCCCTAAAAATGGTGTTGGAACAGTAGGCACTCGCCCCTAAATCTCACATCAAATGAACAAAGCTGACTTCATGGCGACACTCAAGTCTTGGTCTGAAATTTCTGTTTTCTCAGGTTTTCAATTTTGATCCTGGTGCGGTGGTGAAGCAGAGGACAGCGGAGGATGTGAAGGCCGATGAGGATGTGACCAAGCTCTGCATCCACAAGAGAAAGCTGATCGCAGTAGCTACGCTTCACAAGAGCATGGAGCTGCCGCCTCCGTCGCTGACGCTCACCAGCCCTGGCGGAGGAACAAGTAAGACGACACAGGGCTTTTCTCTCACACTAATGCTAATGTTTCTGGAGGAGTGAAGAATCCTTCATCTCTAGGGCTGGCTAAACGGTTCCCATATTGCTACGATACTTTGACTTCGATACCTGAATGACACTTTTTCTGAAACCAAATTTATGAAATCTGTAACTAGATTACATAAATTTGCTCAAAAACCTTTTGGTTTTATTTTTTTTTAATCAACACAATAATTCTGTTTTCATAGACTTCAAACAGGTTTCAGTTTCCAGAGCTAATACGTAGCCATTTTAGACATCTGCTGACACACTGCGCTGCATTCGTTATCCCAGCTGAAGATAATGAGGAAATCGCATCGCTCCTTTTTTAGAAGTGCATAAATAATGGCACACACATGCTCTGATCACTCCAAAGTTCTCACTATCAAGGGGATAAGGAGGGCCATCTTGATTTGGAAAATGCCTTTGAACAGTTTGATACTCGATACCATTATCGCTGCTCATAGGTCAATCGTATTACGTGTTTAGATGACTCTTACACTTCGCATTGAGTTCTATACAGAAGATACCTTGAAAAACATTTCTACCAGGGCTGCATGATATATTGTATGCTATAGTTGTGCACCTATCGTCATTAAAGCCAGTTCTTTGATTAGCAGTAAATCTTCATCCCCTGTTTAACCACCACAGCTGTTGAATAACCATAAATGATTCACAATTGATTCTAAAAAGAATTTATTTTTATTTTCTTAAAAATGCAAAAGCAACAGTTATTCTTTGTCCTTTCTTTGTCTTTGTTGTAGCCATCGCCCCTTCATCTGTCAGTGGTTCAGGTCTCTTTTTGTCTTTTTGCTGTTGGCTGAATAGAAGTCAAATGTTTATTTTATTACAATAATTAAGAAATGTAGCATGTTGTGTTAGAGAACCTTCAATTATGTGAAAAGAGCATTAGACTATGTGGGGCATAAAGAAATTTATTTAAAAAATGTTTGTAAAATCATGTATCCTTCAAGCATGCAGACATCTTTTTGTTGGGTGCTGTTGTTCAATTATTTGTGATTTAGAAGCTCTGTTGATAAGCTGTTCTGAAACCGAAATCTGAAAGACTTTCTCACCTCACAGATCAAGTTTTAACTTGATTTGTTGAGCCTTCTTTATAGAATACACCCCAGCACTTGATTTAGGCACACCATGTTTTTTTGATTACTTTTACTGTGTATCGTGGTAGTGGTTCCTATGAAGTAGATAAAGCAATGATAACCTGCTGATAAACATAACATATGCCAGCGACGATCTCAGGAACCCAAGGCAGTTTTTGCACGAACCCTCAGGGGCTCATTTACCCTCGTTAGGAAAACCTTTACTAAATGAGCCCTCTCTCTCTTCCTGTAGGTGTGACCTCTGTGACCTCTACCGGACAGCCTCGAGCAATAAGGAGTAAAACCCACGAGGGCCAGCCAGAATGTAAGAACCCGTTCAAGTCGATGATGGCTGCGGGGCAGCGGCACTTCTCCCCGGATCCGTGTGGCCCGCAGCAGCCAGAGGTGTTCCCTGCGTTCTCCCGGCAGAGGCACGGAGGTATGCTGAGCCCTCCCTCTCAAGCCTTCAGCGATGGCTCTCTTTCCCCCCGAACGGATGCTCTCTGCAGCCCCGACGGGTTTGTGCGCAACACCCCCTGTGGCTTCCAGGGGACCGGCAGCCCCGGGGCCATGCACAGCAGCGGCCGCATCCCTCTGTCTTCTCCCGGAGTCATGATGCATGGCTCGCCCGCCACCCAGACGTCCTGCATCATGGCAGGAAGGACTAACATGCCTCTGTCCCCCCCAGTCCCCAACAAGAGCCCCATCATGAAGAAGCCCCTGTGCAGCTACCCGCCGGGCATGGACTCCAGCAGGGCTGTGTTCCCGCACAAGGCCCCGTCTGGTCCTGCCTGCGCCCTGCAGAGCAAGCAGCTGAGCTCCGAGAAGGACCCTCTCGGGATCCTGGATCCTATCCCTAGTAAACCCAACCCCTCCACTTTCCAGTCCAGCGCCCACTCTCAGGTACCAATGATGAATGTAAACATCCCCCCCGCCATTGTCCCGCTGCCGAGTAACCTGCCTCTGCCCTCGGTGAAGCCGGGGCCGGTGGGTCACATGCAGAGAACGCAGCACGCCGCCTCCGTCTCGCCATCGCCCGTCACCTCGCCTGTGCACATGTCTGGGCCGGCCTTGGGCCGCATCGAGGCATCTCCGCAGCGCTCCCGCTCCTCCTCCACCTCCTCGGAGCAGGGTGGGTTTGCCATTCCACCCTGCGGCAGCATGAAAGTCCCGCCGCGCTCGCCCAGATCCTCCATGAGCTCGCCCCGGCCAGCTCTGCCCTCCAGCCCATCTGGCAAACCGGACGCTCTCCACCAGTACAAGGATGTGCCCAGCCAGCTGCTGGCTGGGATGAGTGCTCAGCACAATCCCATGTATCCGCCGGCCCCAGGCCCCGCCCCGCAGAAGGAACACCCGGGTCTCTTGGGAATGCCACTGAACCAGATCCTTAACCAACACAACGCTGCCTCTTTCCCTGCCAGCAGCCTCCTCTCAGCGGCCGCCAAAGCACAGCTAGCAAATCAAAACAAGCTGGGGAGCGGCGGGGCGAGCGCAGGGCCGACTGATGCCGGTAGGGCCAATGAGGGCCACAATGCCCTAAATACCATGCTGCCGCCCAACCCTGGCATGATTGTGGCCGGCGGCGAGGGCCAAAGTGGCCGCGCAGCTCTTCGTGACAAGCTGATGGCGCAGCAGCGCGACCCTCTGCGGAAACGCAAGCTTCCTCCAAGCGCTAATCATGACACCGCTTTCTTTATGAGATCGCCGTGCCCCTCGGCCGAACAGATGAGGAAGACCGGCCGGCTGCCCTCCAACACTTCGATGGCTCAGCTGCTGCAGTCTCTGAGTAACCACAGCTCACACGGGCCCAGGGGCCGGAGCTTGTGCGAGGCTCAGACCGTGCAGGTCCAGCAGCGGCTCCACGGCCCTGGAGTGGAGTCTACAGTGCAGTATCCCGCCGGGATCAACCAGATGCAGGCCACGCCCATGGGAAACTGCAGGCCCGTGAACCAAAGTGGACAAGTTCCTCTGGGAAACCATGTGCTGGGTCACGCAAACGCTCACTTCCAGCCGTGCGTCTCGCAGAACGTCACCTGCATGCTTCCCAGCGGCCCCGAGGGCGCACCTGACGCAGGTGAGCGTCTGCACAGATGGCATGCACCAGAGGGTGGGGGGGTCTGGTAACACGGTAGTAGGCCTAGTATTTATTTTACATTTTCTTTTTTTTTTCTAAATATTCCCAAACATATTAAAGGTTCTGTCATTAATTGTTAATTACTGGAGACAGTATCAGGACGTGTGTGTGCTTGCTTCTACGTCATGTAAACGACACGTGTGTTCAGTGCAAGCAGCTTCATAGTGTGCTTGCGTTGCTTACGTGAAGCAGAAACAAGCACCTTTTGACTCATTAACTATTTCTGTAATCAAAGGCCTATCATGAAATATGTGCAAGTAAATGTAATTAGCTACTTTATAAATCATGTTAGTTGATCTATAACAGGGGATGGGCAAAGTAGCCTTCTATTAATGTAATCCAGTTGTTCTTAACCTTTTTTTCCACTGAGCCACACTATGGTCCAAGAGCAAGGCTCACAGGGTCGCGTATCATTTACATATTAAGTTATCAATACAAACCTTTTATAGTCCTATTATAGTCTAAATATTTCATATTCCATAGAACATTAGGGAAGTGTATGATGTTCACAGACTCATTTTTTTAGCTTCAGACTTTGATTCTATCGAGTTGAGGATATCAATTATGGAACAAAAATCCTAAATGCCTAAAGAATTTGAAATAAAAAGCTTGTTGAATTCCACAAATCGAAAAGAAGTATTGCAATTAACAGTGCTTGTATTTTAATGTATTGTATTTTTATGCACTGCATTTTAACATGGTTGTATATTTACATAGTGAATATTTCAAACGGAAACATTTCACAAACATTTTCATTGTTAAAATTCAGTAATCAATATTCACCTCACAAAGTTCATTTTCAAAATATTCAATATGTTTAATAAATCCAGCAATAATATTTGTCAGGCAACTTTCAGTTCAGTGGTTGAAATACGAAAAAGCGGTACATTACTGCTCCAAGAAGACATCTGCTGTTAGACGTCTTCACCAGCGGGTGGGGCTCACGGCTTTGAGTGTGAACGTCTTCATCAAAGTGTTTGCTGTAAGATATTATTTTAGGGCTGCGCTGTTAATAGAAATACTTTATGCCCCCTTTCTATCTGTGTTTCACTCCTCCGTAAAAGCCAACTATCACGTGTAAATCAGTAAATTTGCGAATTTGGGTTTTATCTTGTTTTATTTTCACTACAAAGTTGCCTGACGAAACTGAATATTTTGAAAATGAACTTTGTAGGGGGTAAATTTTGAGGAAATGGAACTGAATTTTAACAATGAAAATGTTTGTGAAATGTTTGCGTTTAAAATATTTACTACGTAAATATACAACCATATTAAAATACAGTACATAAAAATGCAAGCCATTAAAATGCAAGCTTGATTTTTCGATTCGTGGAATTCAACAAGCTTTTTATTTCAGATACTTTAGGCAGGATAACATGTGGAGTAGGATGCCCAGTTTTCCTTTGTCACTATTTACAGAGTCGGTAAGTGTATGGTGCCTAGTGTTTTAAAATCTGTGGTGTAGTGTATTCCAGCTGCAGTCTGTCAGACTCATTGCAGGAAATGTGTTCACAAAGGTTATTCCAAATGTGATGCAAAACCCATCACACGGTGAAATTTGACCTTTTTTTAGGGTTTGATGCCATATAAAGCCCTTTATTTGTGTCAGGACCACTATCAAAGAGGATTGACAATTAGCATATAGTTCGGATTGGTGGTATGGTTCTGTTCTGCAGCCCATTATAGATAACCCCCAACAAATGTATTGCAGATATTAAAGTTCAATAATTTTAGTACACGTTTTATAGTTTATACTGATTCAAGGAGAATCAGAATGCTGGATCCTGACTGACAGAGGTGAAGTTGCGGATGGAGGAGGGTAATTAGCTATTGAGCAATGCAAACACTGCTGATGATACTGAAAGACCTTAAATATGGATGCTTAGGAGTGTAACAATATGTGTATTGTACAGTTCATGGTCATTTTCCAAATCAAAGTTCTGCCAACTGCACAGAATGGCTGGCAGTATCCTGACGATTAAAAGCCTTAACGATCGAACCTGAGGATACTGAACTTTATGCCACACGCTTGTCCCTGCATTTCCTGTGTTTGGCACTCTCGCCGTGTTTACTCTCGCACTTAGTGTGTAGATTCAGTGGTGAAAACTGTGTTACCTGCAAACTCCGTCCCACAGGTTCATCCGTTAACATTGGCTCTGAAAAAAGTATGCGCTGCTTACGCCCTGCTGACGCGTTCAGTGTGAAACCGCCGTTACAGTGAATGCAGTGCATAGAGCCATCTTCAATAGCGGAGCCACTCGAAGTCTTTCATTCACTCTCCAAAATGGTCTCGATTTTGAGCCCTGGATAAGGATGATCACTTTGATTTGGAAAATGACCATGAACCGTACGATACACTTATCATTACACTCCTATTAGATACGTGTCATGTAGGCGGCTTCTTTTTTTTTCAATAGAAGTGAATAAAGGCATGTTATTTTAACATTCTATGCTTACAAGGTTACTTACCAGGACATCAATTTTTACATAATTTTGTGTCTTATTTGGCTTCTTTAGCTCAACTATGAAATATAACTATATGACACTCGCGAGGCGGATGTAAGCACCCTTTTTGACGTGAGTGTGCGAGTGCCAAATGTCTTAAAAAATACTTTAAAGAGATGTGAAAATGTTACATTTCTGTCAATGCAACAGTGATCCAATTAGGCAACTAACTCGTCTATTATCTGTCCTCAAATGTGAGTGAAAGTCTTGGGTCAGCGTGGAGTATATTGTTGTTTAGACTAGATGAGAGGGTGAAAGAGACTAGATCTAATACATCTTAAACGCACGGATTTCTTCTAATAATTTATTCACACATTTAACCTTGAATAAATGTTTGCAGCAATTTCCCTCATTAATTTAAAAGCTGCAACAACGCACCACCGAAATTCAGGACTTGATTAAATATAATTCTATTATACAGATATTTGTTAAATAAAATTCCATGATTTTTCCAAAACTTTTCCAGGCCTGTATAATAATAATAATAACAGTAATAGCTGGTTCAAAAATTAATGGCTCTTCCAGGTTTTCCCTGACCACATGAACCCTAGTCTCGCGTAGCCAGACCTTCAGACTGACGGCTGAAGGTCTGGAACTTATAGCGGCTTTCTTTGGCTAAGGCCCGCCCATAAAGCCGTTTGACCGACATGTCAAACAACCAATCACAGTTCGTGTCGTTCAGCGTCACGTTTCGGAGCGTGAAAATGTCCCCACAACAACAGACCGGCGTGCAACAAGTCATTCAGCATAGAATAACAAAGAAGGAGAAGAAAACAAGC
>JAUCMT010000059.1:47967-63666 GCA_032357475.1 Enteromius thamalakanensis
GTTCTCCTCTGGCTTGCTTAGTTGGGGACACCTGATTTCCAGTGATTACCGTCGTCTTGACTACAGAGACCGTCTCTCATTTGATAAATAAATAGTTTAATCTCATCATTATACATTAAAATCACTCTGTTCTTCTGTTTGATAATGTTCAGTGCTTTGATACAATCTGTATTGTTAATAAATAATAGTCAAGTCACCTAGATGTACAGTATATGGAGTTTTTTAACAATTCAGATTATGTCAAAGATGCTTTACAGTATCAAATAGGAAATTAGTGTGTCAATAATGCAAAAGGACAATAGTAAACACTTCTAAATACGAAATTCATCATTGAATTCAGAGATGTCATTACCTAACTCAGTTCAGTTCAGGTCTGTGAAAACAGTACAGACACGTGGCCATTTCCCAACAGAGCTGTTTTTGAAGAGGTTCAACAGATTTTTGTTATAATATTGAGAGAAAAACAAGCAGTACTGGTAATTTCCACGTTTAAATTCATCTCTCTGTCTCTCATAACTGCATTAGCCTGCATATTAAAAGCTGAAGCCTCTGTTACTAGCATTAAAATAAAATGACAATTTTTAACAAATCTGCAACAAGTTTCATGGATTGGAATAAATTTTTGTTTTTCTGTTTTTTGCTGGTAATATTATATATTAGACAGGGGGACCCAAACATTTCTTAGCCTATATCGCAGTGAGAGGTAAATCTAACCCTCACATTGTTATCAAGTGCATTCCATAGTATATATATATCATATACAAAACTATTATACAGAATTGTAGGCTACCGCGATCAATTGGATCGAATTTTGGTCATTTTGGACCAACTGACTCAAGGGTTGGATGAAGGTGCCCAGTGGGCCGTATATGGTCTATGGGCCAGAGTTTTCCCTCCTCTTGTGTAGACCGTAAATCTCAGAGTGATCATCAGATCAGCTAGGATCACTCGCCTGACTGTGAGGTTCTGTAGGCCAGTGTGAAGCATGACAATATGAGAGTCATCAGTCTTCCGAATCAACCCACGTCTGTCATGTGATCCAGTTAGTGGAAATGACACCAGCTGATGAAGGCTATCCTGACGTGTGTGTGTGTGTGTGTCCAGTAATCAGTCTGTCTGCTGACTATCAACGACCTGCCGAGACTCAAACACACAGTTCAGCAGCATGAAGAGGGTTCTGTGTTCTCATGTGAGTGTGTGCTGTGGAATGTGATTTATTGATTTTATATATTGTGTATTATTTATATACACACAGAGGAACTCATTGGAAGTCACAGCTGTATGTGTGCTGTCTGTTTGACTGACTTACAAAGTGTTTCTCTTTTAAGGATTATGGGTAATAGTAGTGCATATGTTTGTGGTTATTCAGTTGTATTGTACATGGACTCTGATTGGTCGAGCAGGCGTGTTGATGTCACTGTTTCCTGCAGGTACATCAAGACATCAGGAGGTTTATGTTTAGCTTTTATACTGCCTTCTTATTTACTGAAATATAAAATTAAGTCTGAAGTGTCTGAATCACTGTAACACTCTTTAGTCAGTTATATTGACATCTCTGCTCTCTAGACATCAGCGTCTGCCGCTGAGAAACCTCCACGACACACGTGGATCCGCTGAAATGAGAAGGAGGCTTGTTGTGTGTAAGTGTGAGTTCTGGACTGTGTGTGAATTGGTCATGAGATTCCTGGCGTCGCTCTCGTTCGCTCAGACACACAGAGAGACGGAGAGGGAGACACAGGCTGTTCTGGAGCAGGAGCCTTTAGGCAAACATCCTTCCATTATTATGGATCGTAGTCACTCTCGTTCCAGCAAGACGTTTGGTTTAGCGCTCAGTGCCCTGCGATTACGGCATCGAGCCAAGCACAGGTAAAGAGAGAGTGTGTGTGTGTGTGTGTGTGTGAAGACCGCCGTGGTGAGACGTCATCTTAGCCAATCAAATCATCTCAGATACATGACAACACTGAGCTCTTTAAACTGCGTTATAAAAACTGTCTGTTGAAGTTTATGGATTATGAACATCTGTAACACACAATCTCACAAAGTGTGTGTGTGTGTGTGTGTGTGTGGCTGGTCAGAATGTCACGCTGGTCTGTGAATGTGATTGAGGGGTGTGAATCGAGACACGGAACCTGATTTGTTTACAGGAACAAATAGTGTGTGTGTATAATTATTTCATGCATTTAGCATGAGTCGACAGTATTTCTAATCTGTTGTTTATAAAAAGTGTTGAAGCTTGTCAGTGTTAGTGTGCGAATGCATGTGTGTTTCATTCTTATTAAATGAGTCTGATGTCAAGCTGGATTCTAGACTCATGTCTCGAGTTTCTATGGCAACAGGATGAAGGTGTTCTCTGTGGCTGACCGCTGAGTGTGTGTTTCATAAACTCAGTCCTTCATATACAGTTAATGTGTGTGTGTGTGTGTTTGTAGGCCCGACACACAGAAGGTTCCGTCTCCTCCTCCTCCTCCTCCTCCCCCTCCCCCGCCGCCCCCCCCTCCCGAGCCTGTGGTCCCGCCGGAGCCTGAAGAGGAGATTCTGGGATCTGATGACGAAGAGCAGGAGGATCCGGCCGACTACTGCAAAGGTACCGCTCATGTCTGTCTGTCAGCAGACTGACATTCACCTGATTTATGCCTCGTTCTTCACAGGTGTGTGAGTTTCCAGTCTCAAGTCCTTTTACTGTCATCACTGTCAAATGTTTATAGTTTTAGTAGCAGCTAGTCATCTTCTCCTCTAAGTAGAAGTGACAGTAGTAGACAGTGGTGGTTATTCACATT
This sequence comes from Enteromius thamalakanensis, assembly GCA_032357475.1. NCBI lineage: Eukaryota > Metazoa > Chordata > Actinopteri > Cypriniformes > Cyprinidae > Enteromius > Enteromius thamalakanensis. The sequence goes on from JAUCMT010000059.1 coordinate 50,745, forward strand.
AATGACACAAAAATACCACGGTAAAATATACAAGACACATAAATGGAATGTGAACTACAGGATTCAGACTCAACCGGAGGAATCGAGTGTCAAAACAGACTAGTAATAACTGTGAGTGCTGGTCTGAGGACAGTTGAGCTGAAGGAAACATGAGCCGGATTCTCCCGTTTCCACATGTACCATCAGTCGAGTGTATCGTGTTTCTCTCGTGCTGCAGGAGGTTACCATCCCGTGAAGATCGGCGACCTGTTTAACGGCAGATACCATGTCATCCGCAAACTGGGCTGGGGTCACTTCTCCACCGTCTGGCTGTGCTGGGATATTCAGTGAGTGTGTGTGTGTGTGTGTGTGTGTGTGTGTGTGTGTGTGTGTGTATAACCTGTGCATGCTCAGCCTATATGAAAGGTTCGGGTTAGGGAATGTTTGTGATGGCCTTCAATCTTTAATGATTTGACCAAAGAGATAAATGTTTAAGTCTGTATGTGGCACTCAGTCTCCCTCTAGTGGTACACAGAACAATCACTAAATGAATATGAATATGATAAATATGATATAATATTTCAGGTACAACACATGTTAATTTAATCACTATTTAAATGTTTTATTCGTCTGTTTGTAAGTACAGTGCCGTGTTAATGTTATTTACAGTGTTGCAGTGGCTGACAACAATAAATATTCTTATTACCTATAACTTATGTTTTTTAGTCGTGATAGTTTGATATGTTAAGCAGTAACAAATGCCTTTCACATTTTGTAAGATGTCATGTAACCAGTAAATATTAAATTAAAACATTAAAGAGTGTAGAAATATTTTTAAAACACAAATATAGAGTGCATGTTGATTTGGTCATTTGATTGATCGCATTTATCTCAACCTGTGTTAACAGCTTTATAACTAATAATAAATATAACTCTTAACCCAAAAAGAGTGAAATAACAGAATCCAAAATGATTAAAGTAGAACTATGTTTTAAAGTTGCATTCTGCAGTTAATTTGCTCATTCAAACAACTGATGAAGATTTAGTGCTAATCAAAGAACCAGCTTTACTGACGAGCGTGAATATATTGTGATATATCACCCAGCCCTGCTTCTAAATATAATGTAGACATTTTCTGTAAAACTGCTTTGCAACAATTTGTGACATGAAAAGTTCTATACAAGTAAACTAGAATTGAATTTGTGTGTTACTCTATGCGAGTATAACCTGTGTGAGTGTGTGTGTGTGTGTTACTCTGTGCGAGTATGACCTGTGTGAGTGTGTGTGTGTTACTCTGTGCGAGTGTATCCTGTGTGTGTGTGTGTGTGTGTTACTCTGTGCGCGTGTGTCCTGTGTGAGTGTGTGTGTGTGTGTTTGTTACTATGTGCGAGTATAACCTGTGTGAGTGTGTGTGTGTGTGTTACTCTGTGCGAGTATGACCTGTGTGAGTGTGTGTGTGTGTTACTCTGTGCGAGTATAACCTGTGTGTGTGTGTGTGTGTGTGTTACTCTGTGCGAGTATAACCTGTGTGAGTGTGTGTGTGTGTGTTACTCTGTGCGAGTATAACCTGTGTGAGTGTGTGTGTGTGTGTTACTCTGTGTGAGTATAACCTGTGTGTGTGTGTGTGTGTGTTACTCTGTGCAAGTATAACCTGTGTGTGTGTGTGCGTTAACAGAGCGAAGCGGTTTGTTGCGATGAAGGTGGTAAAGAGCGCACAGCACTACACCGAGACGGCGCTGGACGAAATTAAATTACTCAGATGTGTGAGTATCTCCCACACACACACATTGTTCATGAGGGCTTCTTGATAAAATGTATTTATAATTTCACTTTGCTAATTGCACCCCACTGTACACATACTGTTCACGGTCACTCAAACACTTCATATACAGCCACATGAACCACAGAGACATCCATCTCCATGAGGATCTGTTCATCCACGTACACACAAACTGACCTCCTGACTTCATCCATACAACTCAAACACACAGGATTGTTTATCTGCTAGATTTGTCCACTGGTGGATTCATCTTCATTTTTTCTGTGGTAAGAGTGTGGATGCTTACAGTTGCAATCCCCCAAACAGAGCTGATCTTTTAGATGATTAACCAGTGCTAGAGTATATCTTTCTAACCTGGCAAATTGTGATTATAAATGTTGAGTGGTTCACAGTAGTACACACCTATCTCTCCGTCTGTCTCAGGTGCGTGAGACCGATCCTGACGACCCTAATAAGGACATGGTTGTTCAACTTATAGATGACTTCAAGATCTCAGGGGTGAACGGGATTCATATCCTCCCACTGCGCATGTGTGTGTGTGTGTGTGTGTGTGTGAAGTCAGTGGTTTTCTTTAACTCTGGTTCTCAGACGTGTGTATGGTGTTTGAAGTTCTTGGTCATCATTTGCTCAAGTGGATCATCAAGTCTAATTATCAGGGTTTGCCGTTACCCTGTGTCAAGAGCATCATTAGACAGGTAATCACACACATCACACACACTTCCTGTATCCGTAAACACAGGTGTCCAGTATCCAGACAGCATCAGCATGTATTCAGTGTTTCATATTCAGCTGCCTGGAGATGTTTGGGATATGTTACTGTGGGCGGAGCTACATGAATGTCTTCAGAGGCTGCTTCCAAAGGTCACTTTGGTCCATTGATTAAATCAAGTTCCCTTTGTTTCAGTTGTATTTTATACAGTGCAGGTTGTTTCAGCTTTACAATGATAAACAGGAAATAAGTGATTTGTGACAGTACTGCAGCTCTAAAAATACGATAGGAAACCGTTCAGTTCAGTGGAATTCAATCCCTGCAGGTCTTGATGTTTCATAATTCAAAGCATGGTTGGATGTCTTTGGGCGTGTTAGGGATTTCCTGGAGTGTCATGGCTTCTAATGCTTTTGTGATGCAAATGTGTTTTTTCTGTGTGAGTACAGTCTCTGGTGTCCAGTGAATAAAACAGACATTAAATGTGTTTATAGGACTAAATAATGGTTTCTCTCAAGAGAAATAAAGGAGACACAGGATAATCCATGTTTTTTTTCGGTGTTCAGACGTTTTGGGAGTTTTAATTATAGTTTATTGATGTACTGGAGTTTTAAATAGCTAACTGTTCACAGGTCTGTAAGTTGTTCAGTTCTCCTAGCCACAGAATACAGCATTTGACATTTTTATTGTGAAATCATCATTTAGTTTCCGTGATGAAGCAATGGTTCTCACCCGAGAAACGCGTGTGTTTGTGGTCTGGCTCTAGGTTCTGCAGGGCCTCGATTACCTTCATAGTAAATGTAAGATCATCCACACAGACATCAAACCGGAGAACATTCTCATGTGCGTGGACGACGCTTTCGTGCGCAGGATGGCGGTGGAGGCCACTGAGTGGCAGAAAGCCGGAGCGCCGCCACCGTCTGGATCTGCTGGTATTCTGTCGTTCTAATTGGTTAATGAGGATAAATCTGTCTGGTATCGCTCTGACTTATTTCTCTGTGTTTGTTCGCAGTCAGCACAGCTCCTCAACTCCAACAGGTCAGTGAAGCCGTCGTTCTCACACACATATGCAGATGCTGTACTGAAGAAAGCAGAAACATGAGTACCTCTAGTTTTGCTGTAATAGTGAGAGAGTGGGGGGGGTTTGTATTGTGAAGGGCCCACCATCTTTGTTGTGTTTCTAGGGCCAATGTCTCTCAATGTAACTCTGGGCCTGCATTCACAAAACATCTTAATACTAAGAGTTCTTCTAAATAGGACTTAAAGTTTTTAGCTAAGAGATTTTTTTAAAAAGTGCCCCTATTATGCCTTTTTCAAATAAGATCTTTTATGCAGTGTGTCATGTAGCTGTATGTGAACATAAAATATCTGCAAAGTTGTGGCGCCGAGAAATTGTCTATAAAAAAAAGGGTCTGCTTACATTCACCTAAACTAGTCGTCAGCAGTTGAATCTTTTTCTGTTACGGATCCACGTCACTAAGTAACATATTTGCATAGTGTCCGCCCACATTCTATGTTGCACACATCTTGCCCCACCCACAAACAGTACAATTTCCCCTTGGATTACATCATGTGAAGAAGGCGATGTATCCTGCTGTCATTCAGTTATTGGTTAATGAGCGTTTCATCTTCCGACACATACTGTAGCGGTAGACCTATCCTAAAGCACTGCACCATCTGACCAATCACAGCAGTGAGGGCTCACGGGAGGGAGGGGTTTAGACAGACTGAGTCTTCGAACTGCTTCACACAAGTTGTTTACGAATCATTTAGAAATGGGGTAAAATTAAATCTATTTTTGGAGAAAACTAAAGTTTTTTTTGACCTTGCAGACACATGTAAACCTGTTTTAAGAGACCCATAAAACAATATTAGCCACCTTTAAAATGGCATAAAAGGAGCACTTTAAAACATATTCACAAAGCTGCGAAGACAAACTTTTGCTTCAAAATAGAGAGAAGTCTTAGGCTAAGAGTAAGGGCGGGGTTAATCTGGTTGGTATGGATGATGTCAGCATGCTTGGTTACTATGCACACAGTGATTGGCTGATAGTAGGGGGAGGGGTCTCTGTCAGAGATTTGTTCATAAAAATATTGCTGAGTGCTGTAGATATCAGATATGTGTAGATATTTGTAATGCACATTGGTTTTGACAAAACTGAACCAAGCCACGTTAGAAAATGATTTTTGATGATTAATACATTGTGTCGTACGGAAGAGTGTTATTTAGAACAGCCAACCGCGTGTAGGAACTGATGTACCTGAAGTACAAGTGCATGAAGTGAGTTTGTCTGAGCTGTTTTCTGTGGTCTGGCACCTTCTGAAGGTGGGGAAGATCTCCAAAAATAAAAAGAAGAAGCTGAAGAAGAAGCAAAAGCGGCAAGCAGAGCTGCTGGAAAGACGCATGTTGGAGATTGAAGCTCTGGAGCGAGAGGCAGAGAAGCAGAGATCCGGTGGAGCATCAGACCCGGCACACGGTCCCAGCCTGGCGGACAGCGAAGAGGATGAAGATGATGATGAGGATGAGGACGAGGAGGCAGAGGGAGAGAAAGAGCGGCCCGTCAGACTCACCAACCACACATGTGAGTTCACTACAAACATCCTCTTTAATTAAAATGAGCTGTTAAGGATTTTAGGATTCCTTGGTTTTAGGAATATAGACATTCTGGTCACATTTTTGGCCAAGGATTTCTCCTACCTTGCAGATCAATCAATCCATCACTTTTATTTATATAGCGCTTTTAACATTTCAGATTGTAGCAATGATATGGTAATGTATAATGACGAGATTATAATGACGAGGACCTAATTTTCAGTTCAATTTTAAACACATGTCAGATTGTGTAGAGGACTTATAGTGTGTGTGTGTGTGTTCATCTGGATCCACGATCTGTCCAACGGAGCTCATCTAGGGGTTCTGATGAAGATCATCTCTTTGTGTTGATACACCATCTAATCTGGATACGCACTGAGGAACAGAATAAGAGAGAGACAGACTAATATTATATAGGCTATTCTTTTTACAATGTAACGAGTACATCATGTGTTAAGGGGAGTGTTCCCGGTTCCGGCTGATCTAATTAATGCAGCCTAACAATCCTTTAACGGATTTGATTAATAAATGTGTTCCAGTGTGTTATGTGTAAGCCAGAGTAAAGAGATGTGTCTTTAATATAGATTTAAACTGACAGAGTGTGCCCGCCTCCCGAACAGTATTTGGTAAATTGTTGAGAGTCCGATTTTCAAATTTTATTATCAGATTTTCTGGTTGTTGTCATTAAAATCAATAAATCATAATAAATGAATATGGTGTCTGAATGCCAGAACATCCTTTGTTAGCCATTTTTGTAATATTTTAGACCAAACCCAAAATTTGGCATGGAAAATTTGCATCTGTTAGTAACATAACTCCTATACTAGCTTGACTTTTTGCTACTTTATTATTTATTTGTTACTTTATCTCTATAAACACACATTTATTTTACTTTTTTCCTATTCCCTCTTTGTGATTCTAGCACTTTATAAACTATGAAGTCTGGCATATGAAATGTAGTAATGTTTTTTTCACAAATTAAAGCTTCTAACATACAAGATATTGAATCACACACAGAGGCAGGACAACAGATAAAAGCAAATTTGTTTTAATGGTAAACTGCTGAAATACAATGAGAACAACAACAAAAGAATCAATTGACAGTTTTTATCTCCCATATAAATTGCACTTGTGTAGCAATTATTCAAATGTTCTAGGCTGTCCAGAAAGTGTTGACTTGCTTTTGATTTCTACTATTTTTTCTATTTCAAATAGACAGACTAATATCACTGGCTGTTCTAATTATTATTTAGACACTCTCATGTAAAAATAATCTTTTTCTCAATAAAGCAGCAGGCCTTTAGCGTGCTGTGATGGGTGCGAGGGTTGGTGCTGGGTTTGGGGTAGTGGATGGGGCAGCGGTGGTAGCTGGCACCGGGGCAGGGGCTGGATTTGGGACAGTTCTAGAGTAAAGTTCCAGCAGCTCAAGGAGCTGGTCGTAGCTGAGAACCGGGAAACGCTGACCCAGATTGGGGAAAAAACCTCCGGTCTGATAAGAGACATTAAGACAAGCAATTAAAACATTATCTTGAATTGTACATTTTAAACCTTTGAGCAAATGTTTTGACTAACCTCATCAGAATCCGAGCTGGATAATGAGCGAGCCACGCGCTGGTGAACTTCAGCCTAATTTTAATTTAAAAAAAAATCTATGTTATTACTGTCACATTTGTTGCATGCAACTAGTGCATTAAATGCTATAATATAGTTTTTAAACCTACCTGGAAAGCCAGACCAAAAAGACATGCGCATAAGATTAAGGTCTTCATGTTTCTGTCACGCAGTGTGATTCTCCAAAGCAGCACAAATAATAGGAAGAATATTTATTCCTCTGATGCCTAGGAATATAATAATAATTTGAACAACCTGAAGATTTAAATACAGCAATAGATATCACACCCCTCTGTTATGTTAATGCATTATTTGCTGACTGCTGTTGCTAAATGCAATCCTAAAACATTAGGTGGGCTTGAGGCAACAAATTAGTGTAGCAATCAGTGCATTCCCTCCTACACAAGACACTCCTCTGTGGCTTCTTTAATCTGTCTGACTGATATTGCAATAGAGAAAGAATTAAAGGCCATGCACTTAAATCCTTTCAAGCAAGAATTTCGTAATTGTTATGAAATGCTTGAATGGACTACAACATACCCTTATATTTTGACCACCTTAAATGACTTCAGCTTTCTATTAGTATTTTTAGGAACAATTTCTCTAACAATTGATTAGTCCTTGTTCAAAACAAATGATCCACAACAACAGTGACAGTTGCTCAACAATTGGCCTTTATAAAGAGAGAAGCACGACCAATGTGACACAGCTAGAAACAGACTTTGAGAAGTCAGAGACTTTGATTCGGCTACCTTTTCATTTCAATTTAATGCTGAAAATTGCATTTATGTATCCTATAGAAGCAATGTGGTTTCTAGTGGCATTATTGTGTGTTGTTGTGATAGCTCAAGTGAGTAGCAGCATTCTGATATTTTGGGGATACAGTTTATCAGTGTATATTAGTATCCTGGTTTTATATTCTATTAATTGTCACAGCAAACTTTTTATGCATTAATGCTTTTTATTAGCCCAATGACAGAGACCACTGGGGTCAGGTTAGCCCAGTGAATGGAGAGCAATATATACCAGGTCCAGAAGTACCTCAGCCAACTCCAATCAGGCCCAGATTGGAGAAGAGTTTTGGACGTCCAGTTTTGGTAAGTCTTTCTACTTTATTCGTTATCATTCGTTTTGCTTCAAAATGTCAACTGACACTCACTACAGCCGGATCCAGTGAGCCTGTTGTATCCAGATGGACTTGAACGACACGCACAAGATCCGTCCAAAGGTTCTCCATTTGGACAAGATCCAGTGCTCCCTGGTCAAAATGGAGGGGACAGGGTAAGCTGCATTTTTATTACTTTGAAGTTTGCAATGATTATGCCGTACAATAAACATCAGATGTTTATTAGCAGAGATGGGAAGGAGTCAGAAAACCACAGAGGAACGGGAGAGCTGGTAGACCATCTGATAAAGTATGTTAGACTGCACATTTAATACCTAGAGACTTAAGTTTATTTACACTTTTAAAGACATAAAAAGTGTAATTGTCCTTGGGACAAACAAAATTACATATTTAATGTGGGAAATTTTATATTTCCTAAAATATTAATGTACCTCCAGCTGGAAAGGATGCCGATGTTCCCAACACAAGCTCCAGTAGATGGGGGTAAAGAGAATCAAATAAATCCACTCTTTGGAAAACCTTTGAGTCCCAACATGATGGTAAGCTCATACTACTAATATATTGCATGCACTTTTCACAAATGCATTTATGGAATAAACAGGGTTTTATGTTCAGCTGTTATTGATTGTGCTCATTTTGATTCATTTTCTAGGATAACAGGCAGTTCGTTCCAATCTTCAAGGTAAGATATAGATGATGTAACTAAAGACAATACATGTCATGAACCGATGAACTCTCTAATTTCTGTTTTATATTTTTATTCATTTGGATAAACGTAGGCTGAAAATGTCACTTTACAGGTGCGTGAAGCTTACGATTCTGTTGTTTTGTACCCAGAAATAGAAATATACACTTTAATATTTTTTTGAGATAAAATACATGTATCAAAATGCAGCACTAAATAAACAAATAAATATGTTTTCTCTTTAACAGAATATTAGTGCTTTCCATCTAAAGGAGGTAATGCTACCATATTAGGGAAATCAAATTAACCAAATATACAGTATTTTAAGATATAACATGCAGTAGATAAAATCCAAAGTAATGTTTGCTTTTGTTTCAGGGAGAGAATGTGTTCCTCTTGCCAAAAGTAAGTGAATGAAACAGTCTAAAGATAATACTTTGTCATGTTCCATTTGCAATTTCATTTTCTTTTTGATGTCATACTAGGATTGAATGAGAGTTATAATGTAAACAGACAAAAAGTAATAAGAAAGTATAGGTTGAAGTTTTATGATAATAATTTATTTCTATCCAGGGTAAAGGGCAGATGCAGCCACCAAAAAAGGTAATGAAGTTGTACCCAGAATTTCTCTTACAGATATGATAATATTTCATATTGGTAAAATGTATACTGTCTGTGACATATTTACAGGGTGGAGTGAATAGACCTCAGGAACTAGGGGTAAAGTTGTTTTTATTATAAAACTTGTTTTATCATTGTGAAATAGTTTCCATTTCTTTATTGTGCAATTAATTCATTAATTTTTTATCATGTCTAGTACGGTCAGGGTTTCTCCCTCTATGGTCCTCAGGTAACAGGCACTATAATTTATTCATTCATCATGCTTAATAAAATAATAATTTTAACACATATTAAAGTAACATTAAAAGTGCATTTAAATTCAGTTTACCAATTCTGCAAAAACACTTTTCACATCTAACAGCCTTATGTGAAGCTCATCTACAACCCAACTGCAACTGTGAGTCATATCATATTCAGAATCTATGACCTTGCATATCTGGCCACCAAATATTGTTTTTTAAACACCGGTCTATTGTGTGTTTGTTCCTTACAGCAAAAAATCTCCTTTGAATATGGCATTACACAGCTTGTGAGTAATCAGGAATATTTACTAAGATCACCTCAGTTACACTGCATTATACACCTCTGCCTGTATCTAAAATCATTTTTTGTGTAATTGCACTCTCTTTCTTGTTTCGCTGTCATCTTATGAACGTCCCGCTTGTCTTTGCAGCTCCCTGCATTCATGAAGGTCAGTATTTTAAATGATGAGTGACTGGTATTTGAGCAAACATTTCAGATTATCTTATATTTTATTTATTCAACATTGCTTTTGCCTCTGATTCTCCAGGCGGAGTCTAAAGGTGATCACGGGACCATGTAAAATGATCACACGGGTAAGGCAGATTGCTGTTCCTGGTTTAAAAACTTTATTTTGGCTTTAAATGACCTCTTTTTCTTTTTCTACAGATGGACATCCAGCTATTATATAACTCAGCAATAGAATTTTGATGTGTCAGATTTTTGTTGTTGTTGTTTTATTGCTAATTAATGCATATTTCACTCTGTTCACTCTTAATTTGCAGATTTTCTTCTTTAATCATTACTGTTGAGAATCTGTTCAATAAAATGTAAAATTGTGACTTTGATTTGTCTCTGAAGTGTATTCTTGTATTCTTAATAGTTAATACATGAGTACTGCTCCTAATCAAGCCTCAGGAGGAGTAAAAAGGAATATTTCCAACACACACAAAAAAAATACTTGAGACAAAATAAATAGAGCATCTTTTATTTTATTTTTTTCATATGGATATGTTAAACAAAAATGTCTCCTGTGAGGGGTCTCCATGCTGGGTTATCTGGAAAATCAACAACAAATTTAAATTCTGATCAATTAGTTGATATGATATCCTATTAGAATATACAATTTATGAATCGTTTAATACCTTTTTAATAATGAAGTCTTCTGAGCCTATGGCTCAAACAGCGGGAACACAGGATGTCCCTGTCAGAGACAGGGTTGGTTAACAAACTGCAAATTCTACTTTAATTCTTTAGCCTAATCATGTTTGGTTATTAACAACATGTTAACAAAAGACCTCTCCAGTTCCAGGACCCGGGCGATCACCACGGTAATCAGGAGCAGACGTAACCTTCAGGTCTGGCTTCCCCCTGCTCTGAAAAATGTGAAACGTTTTCTTTAAAATTGGCAAATTCAAAAAATTTGAATACAAGTCTCTTAAATTAGACTAATGTGATTAATGTAACTATTATAAATGATGTATACAAAATTATAATAAGTACATATAATATTTTTTTAGATGTGTAAGATTAAAATGCATGTTTGTTGTTTCCTACAAGCACTTTTCATAAAATTCATTTTCTTTGCAAAATAAAAATGCATCTTTGCCTGTAAAAAAAGAGTCTTTACAATACCTGCATTGGTTGTATTGGCTGCATTGGTTGCATTGGTTGCATTGGCTGAATTGGTTGCATGTTGTCCTGGGTTTGAATACTTGGCCCAGCGTTCTGGTTTGGTGTAAATCTTACAGGAGTGTTCCTCAGAGGATATAGATTAGTCAGGAAGAATGGAAAGCCCTAAAAACAAAATATGACTTTTTTTTTATTCTCCACAAATCTTTTGGGTTAAAAACTGGGTAACAAATAAATATGAAGTGCATGATGAAGTGCATCCTGGTAGTCTGTCTGTACCGGGGGAAGGTTCTGTGCTGGCAAGCCATTGTTGGGAAAGATGCCCGGTATAGGCTGCTCCTGCTGCAACGGGGGCAACTGTGCTGGGTTCAGCTGGTTTATTTGAGGAGGTAGGAAGGGTCCCTGCATCGCAGGGTTAAAGTTGAGCACTTGTGGGGGCTGCTGCTGCATCAGGAAAGGAGGGAAAAATGCAGTTCCCTGAGGAGAAAGAAAGCACCATATTATAGGCTAACAACAGAGAAGCACCAATTAATTTCTCATTTCAGGTTTAGAAATTATATATTGCTTTTTACAATGACTGGGAGTTGATTTACCTGTCCCGGACCCAAACCCACACCTGCCAGAGTGAGTCCATTGAAACGCAAAACCTACAAAGAAACAAGGTGTGAGCATGACAGAAAACATTCTTAAATTTGTAGTAATATTTTGCAATAGTACTGCTTTTCATGTGTTTTACTCAAATATATGCAAGTTATTCACACCGGATGTTCAAATGATAGAATTTAATGTATAATGATTAATATATAATTTCTGACAAAACTTCATAAAAAACGTACCTCATTGCTGTTACTTGCAATTATTCCGATTTGTGGCTGGTAGATCTGTGAAACACAAACTGTTCTGTTACTACTGATTTAAATTGAATACATGAATGTATTGATGAAGACTTACAGGAGCACAGGAGCAAATGCTGAGAAGACCAGCTATGGAAAAGATGGCCTGAAACGTCATCTTGGTAATCTGTGGAAAAAAATCAATGAGAATAAACATATACTAAAAACAGAAAGATGCATTAACATATAAATTTTACAAGACTCTTTACTAATGCTACAGTCAATAAATGCAGAATATTAGAGAAAATATAAGTACATTCAAGGCAGAGCAGAAGTGTAAACTATTTGCGCCGTTAACCGTTTGCTTTTAAACTGGTGCATGCCCTCTTTTAATATCAGGTTGTAGTTGTGACACATACAATGTGTCATGCGTCTCAATTTGTCTGTACCGCATCGTATATAGACATGTGTCATTATGGTCAAATGCTAATTGTTTTCATTAATTCATTGTCTGGGTTTGAGTATATACAGTGTGTTTGTTTGATGAGACGAGAACTATTATTATGATATTATAAAAAGTCACTAAAAACATTTTGTGCGTGACAGAAACAGGACAGATGCACCAGTGCCAAGATCAGGATTGAGCTTTGTCAGACTAATAAGCAGGCTGAATGGAGAGCTGTTTGCTCTGTGAGGTAAAGAGACAAATTCATGTCTGACTGAGAATGAAAAAACAAGATTGAATCATTCTCTTCAAAACAGTAATTATGGTAGTTAGTGTGGTCATCCCTATTCAGTAATTACATGGTTTAGGGGCTGAGTAACCCAGACTGAAGAACCAGACTCAATGGTTTGTGTGTCTTCAGCTGTGGTGTTGACCTTCTAAACTCTAACACTCCAGTAGATGGCACTATAATACAATCAGCCTAATATATATATTTATAAAAAAAAAACAGCCGATTCGGATGTTATCACGCGATTTGAATGGGCCGTCATCAGTCGTTATCAGCCCATTCATTTGGGCAGTAGGGACCTGCTCCTACTGGTAAAACGTAAAATAAAATTAATTATTCTAGCGATTAGATTGTGTTTATTTAACGTCTGCACCTACCCCAAC
>JAUCMT010000059.1:68107-80970 GCA_032357475.1 Enteromius thamalakanensis
GAAGTGATTAAAACTGCAATTCATCGACTAGCCGCTGGGGGCTGGCTCCAAAAGGGAGTCGATCACATTGACTCTCCGTGTTAAACTGCCCAACTTTACAGTAGAAAAAAACATGTTTACAGCCTGGAACAAATTTTATTTCTGGTCTATATAGCTAATTTTGTCCTTCGTGACAACTGTGAGGGGGGTGAATTTTTTTATAACTCATCCATTTAAAATATATTAAGCCTTAAAATTCTGCATAATTAAGGGGCGTGGCCACTTGAGTGACAGGTTGATGTCTATCTGCTGTCACGTTGCCGCCTACATCCCGCCTCATTGCCCATTTTGGATCATCCGGGAGTAACGCGTTGCCAAGATGGCGGCGGCCGGCTCCGCCCACTTGAGGCTTCACAAACGCCCTTCAGAAACCTACGAGTGACGTCACAGACACTACGTCCATTTTTTTTTTTTTCAGTCTATGGTTTTCACAAACTTCACAACAGTGCTGGTTTTCCACACGTTTTATTAAGAGATATATTACAAATGTCTAGACGCCGCGAGGAGTCTTGAAGTTCATGCCGACCGGAGGCTGAGTCACCTGAAGATTGGACAGACTGCCGAAATCCTGCCGAGAGAGAAACAGTGTTAGTGAAGACAGATCCTCTAAACCTGCTCAAACGCTTGGTGACAGCACTACGACTAAACTAGTGACCACTGAAACCATGATTCACCATGGCAACAGGTCCCGCCAAAAAGACATCCGTGTGAGTACGTCTGTCAACGCAGAACTAATTCTTCACAACTGTTAAGAACCGTTACAGTATCAGAGGTGGAAACTGTAAATTATTGAATATTTATTTAGTGGTATCCCATGCGGCCGCAGCTGAAATGAAGGCAGCTTTAAAACCCATTTCAAACAAGCTTTAAGACTTTCTGTATCGTCATCCATCGACCTTCACAGTCCAACACTCTTTCACCCGATTATATATTCTCTAATCCAACCGCTTACATTTCTTTATTAGAGTAATAAAATGAACTTGAATCAGCTTCAGAAGAGAGAGACTCTGACCGATGAAGAGGAGAACACAACCAATGACCAGATAAACCGTGAATAATGTGCTTCTTAACCAGCTGTGGTTCTAGATCTCATACAGGAAGCAGTTTCATCTTCAGAAGGTGTGATGGACATCAAGTCACAACCACACTGAGATCCTCAAATTAATCCATTACTTATGGAGGACTTCTCCATAAACCGCTCAGGAAACCAGACCATCTTACATCCCTTATAAAGGAAGCGTAATCTCTAGATATTTCTTCTTGAATTAAGACAAAGATTCTAAGAAAGAAAAGCATTTTTCAGCGAGCATGAAGAAGTGATTTAAACCTCGAGAAACTCTAGGTCCTGTCCTAACGTTCAGAGGAAGTTAATCCCAAGGGTTTTTCTCCATTCTCTCACGGAGGAGGTTCTAGTTCCTGTCCACCGTCTCTGCAATCTGTAAAGCCAGAGGAGACTGTCTCCGCATTTGATAAAGAGTTTAATCCCATCACTCTGTTCAGTGTTACAGCGCTGGATTAATAACAGTGATCATGAGTTAGTGACAGCGCTCTGCTCTGATCTCAGAACTGAACTCAGGGCATTTCACTCAAAAATAGAGCGTTTCATCGTGAGCTCACATCTAGAAGCCTCTAAACTCTCGTTAATAAACCGTTCTCTACGGCAAGGTGTTTGAAAGATTCAGGGTTTGTGAGGAACAGGATCCACCAAACACGGGAAAGTCTTTCACTTCCTCTTCCTGTACTATCAATGACCTGGAGACGATCACTCCACAGTCACTTTCGACACAGGACTCGGGATGAAAAACTACATTTAACTTTACACTTAATATCAACACAGATTTCAGTCAGAAGGGAAGCTCTCCTGAGGCGTAATAAACATTTTGCTTAAACAGAAAAATACCTCAGAGGTTTGCTGGGTTATGAAGGAGTAAAGAAACTTAAATTCAGTACGTCTCTAACACTGTCTATTAGTCCCGCCTCCAGCTGATGATGATCAATAGTATTCATATACATTTATATTACAGCCATTTGCTAAAATCATTTCAGTTCATTTTTCCTCAATGTACACACAGCACTCCATATTGCCAAAAAACCCACAGAATTTGACATTTTTGCAGATTCATTAAAAAAGAAAAAAAGTGAAATATCACATGGCCATAAGTATTCAGACCCTTTGCTGTAACACTCATTTAACTCAGGTGCTGTCCATTTCTTCTGATCATCCTTGAGATGGATCTACACCTTCATTTGAGTCCAGCTGTGTTTGATTATCCTTAAATGGAAGACGACCAGGACCCTTCCTAGAGCTGGCCGTCCGGTTAAACTGAGCTATCAGAGGAGAAGAGGCTTGGTGAGAGAGGTGAAGAAGAACATGAAAGCTTGCATGGGGTTTGCTAAAAAAAAACACCTGAAGGACTCCAAGATGGTGAGAAATAAGATTCTCTGGTCTGATGAGACTTTAATTCTGAGCGGTATGTGTGGAGAGAACCAGGCCCTGCTCATCTCCTGTCCAATACAGTCCCAGCAGTGAAGCGTGGAGGAGCATCCTGCTGTGGGGGTGTTCTTCAGCTGCAGGAACAGGACGAGAGAAAGATGAACGTGGCCATGTACAGGGATATCCTGGACCAAAACCTTCTCCAGAGTGCTCAGAACCTCAGACTGGATTACCTTTCCACAAGACAATGACCCTAAGCTCACAGATAAAATAACCAAGGAGAGGCTTCACAACAACTCTGTGACTGTTCTTGAATGACCCAGACAGAGCCCTGACTGAAACCCAATCGAGCATCTCTGGAGAGACCTAAAAATGGCTGTCCACCAACATTTACCATCCAACCTGACAGAACTGGAGAGGATCTGAAGGAGGAATGGCAGAGGATCCCCAAATCCAGGAGTGAAGAACTTGCTGCATCTTTCCCAGAAAGACTCATGGCTGTATTCCATCAAAAGAGTGCTTCTACTAAACACTGAGCCGAGGGTCTGAATACTTAAAAAAAACACTGAATAGTTGACATTTTTGCAGATTAAAAAAGAAAGTGAAATAATCACATGGTTCTGTCAATATGTGGTGCTGCGTGTACATTAATGAGGGAAAACATGGACTTAATGATTTGAGCAAATAGCTACAATATAACAGAATCAAACATTTAAGTTTCAAACTCAGAGCTGAATCTTGAAACCTAGTGAACGTATCTTGGAGGGATGTTTCGATATTTGCACCAGAAGCAAGAGATTGGTTTACTGCAGTGTCCAAGACACGCTACTTCATGACTGAGTTTCCTAACAGCTACCATAGTACTAGAGTTCAGATTGGAACGAACGACCTAACCTAGCCAAAGATGGTTTTAGGAAACACAGCCCTGAGCTGAACGAGTGGAGCGGTCACATCATCAGCTCGTTAATCGTCTAATAACTCATTAATAGCCAGCGAGACACAAACGCTTCACTGACTCAGTCATCACGGCTCATCTCTCCTGAATCACCAGACTATAGTATAACACACTATAGAGCGGAGCGCTATCCCAGCATGCAGTGCGGCTCACCCGGCGATCTTGTTGCGCAGCTTCTTGCTGGGGATGATGGCGATCTCCTCACACACACGCTTGTTCGTGTGGAAGTCATTGCCCAGCCGGGTGTAGTACTTCTCGATGATGACCCGAGCGGCCTTCTTCACCGTCTTGGTCCTGACGCGACCCTGCAGAGAAACACACACACAAACGAGATCAGAACGAGCAGAAACACAGATGACACACACACACACACACACATTACAGCAGCTCACATCGATAAAAATAACTGATAAAGTTCTGTCAATATTAAACATCTATAATGAGAAATGTCGTTAGAATCCGTTTTAGAACGAGATTTTCAATCTGATGAACGATACGGACCTCGACCGCCAGAACCCGTCCTGCGGTCCCGAGCCGGAGCCGAACGCGGCAGGTATCGCTTTAACAGACGCTAATATAATCTGTAGAGTTACAGCTAATCTTTATATAGTTACAGTTCTTATGTGAACGGGGCTTAATGCTAGTGTCTGCTAGCTGCAGTGCATTATGGGACCGAGCTGAAACAATCTACAAACCTGAACCGATCAGATCCTCACGATGTAATCAGGTGCATTAATTAACACGCGTTACTGTGAAACACACTCGCAGTTTGAGAGTATTCCTGTGAAACACACTCGCAGTCTCGGAGTATGTCTGAGAGCGGAGCGGTTCGCGCTCTTTAATCGCGCTCTAATCTCACGCGCCGCTCATCCGGGGCATCATACTCATACACAAGCGTGCCAAACTAACTCCTTGTCACACTCCGCTATCTGCCTTCGTCAACCGACCAGCGAAAACGGCGGATTACAGCAGATTATTGTGAGTCAAACAATCAGGTACCCACCATGATGATCCCGAGAGCGGAAGAGAAAGAAAAGGAGGCCGACCGGAAGTCGAGCCGACAGGGCCGCACGAGCGCCGCTCACTGCCCCCCAGCGGCGGAGGAGCGACACTGCAGCTGCTCTTCGCTCTCTTTATATCCTGCTCCAGAGCTGTCAGAAATACCGCAGTAAATCATAGTAAACACAGGACTGCTCCCAGGAGAAACGCTGAACTCGGGCTTTTAGTAGAAACACTTATTTCTGTAGATATCTCATTTATGAACTAAAAAACTATAACGTCATCGGTTTTATGAGTTAACTTGTATCTGTAAAATTTAGTTTAGGTACACTTCTCTTATTATACTGTCCAATCTAATATATGAATAATAAGTGGCTGTTATATAAATATCAAATTAGCTCTTTTATTTGTCATTAACTGAAAACTTTTCATTTGTGGTTCATATTTCACTAAAACACTGAACATGACTAACAATAAATTAATAAATCCACCAAATAAACACTTTATTGACATTAAAACATTTAACTGCATATCCCAGATATTATCCCAGACTTTGTCTTCATAAACAGGTTTGTGTGCAGATAGAAACACAAGTCTTATTTTTGAGGGAATAAAGTCACACGAGTGATTTAATAAAAGCATTAACCCTTTACAGAACAACACATGCAGGATCGAAGAGAAGCTGAACAGAACAGCAGAGCTCCTCATCAAACACTGATGAGTTTCTCTGTGACAGTGTGGGTTGTCATGAGACACAGATTAAAGTTAATTATACACAAATGTATACACATGGAGATTAATTTGTTTGAGAGAATTGTTGCAGTTAGACCAAAAATATTTTTTGTACAATGTTTGAAAGGTACATTACAATCGCTTATGGATTTATTAAAGTGATCTGTAGTAACGAGCAAACAAATTAACTCATTATTACTCAAACACATTATCTGAAGACAGAACTCCTCGAAGTCAAGCGGAGTATGTGAGGAGCGCATGATTTTGTCTGGAGCTTGGTGTGTGTAGTGAGAGCGCTCCAGCGTTAGATTCATGTTGTGTAAAGCAGTTAAACACCACTGACAGAAAGATGCATTTCCTGAAATACTTTAAATCTTAAAGGTGGTAAAAAAACAAAATGTATCTTAAATGACGACAAAAGAGAGTGCAAGAGCGGGGAGGTAAAGGCAATAATAGTTGCCTCGTTTAGCCACTTGTTTAACTTAGTTATTTTAATGTAATGTTTTTCTTCTGGTTATTCATTTAATATAGCCATATCCAGCATTTGTATTTCATTATGTTCAAAAGTGAGCTAAACGATAGCCAAGGGTTAGGGTTAGACTAAATATACTGTTCTACTAAAACACAATGTTTTTCTCAGAGTATTGTGTATTTGTTTTTCACTGAACTCACAGAGCTTCGATATAAAGATGAACAATTACAGTGGAGCATCTACATTTTTTTTTTTTTCCATGGAGCGAAGATCAAGTGAGGAGGGAACGGAGTAATTATGAAACGCTCTGAGCCTCTACGCTCACATAGCCTACTATAAAGTCAAGAGACGTCTCGGTTATAGCGAAAGAGCCACATGACTGCTTCATTAAAACAATAAGACATGACATCTGTAATCAGTGTAGAGATCAGAAACTCTGAAAAATCACTTTATTAAATCTGTACAAGATGAACGGAACATCCTATTAAAAGTATTTACAAAGATTTACACTAAAAATGGTCACAAGTCAGTGAAACTAATCTTCCTCCTCTTCATCATCAATGATGGGCCTGGATCTGAAACACAGAGAGAACACAGCTCAGTCTCCATCAAACCCCAGCAGCCCCTCAGACAGGAAGAGGAAGACACTCACTTCCTGGGCGCTTTAGCGACGCCGCTGCCGCCCGCCTCCTCGTCATCAGATGTGGGATGGAGGTTCTCCTTCTCTGGTTTTCTGCCAGGTCCACCGAAGAAGTCTCCGATGCCCTTCTGCCACTGCGGTGTGGGCCGCGGACACACAGGGTTCCCGCCCGCGTACTTACTCTTAGCTGAGCAACACAAACCAAAAAAACATCTTAATCTGACAACTTTACTGGAGCGAACACCAATATAGTTCCTGACACTAGCATTGATGACAAGCAGTAGTAACACAGGTTCTACTAGAGACCGTTTACTCATCATCTTCTTGAAATTATCCATTTTATTTGTTGGCGTTTAACTCCGTAAAGCTGCTCTGACTCAAACAGTGCTGTATAAAGACAGAAACAGCACACTTAAGTAAGTCTGGCACTGAATGATCATAAAACCAGGGTCTTTGGACAACAGTAACTTTTTTCTAAGTCAAGATTATAAAAAATTACTTAAAACATCTTAATTGAGCCCTGTCTGTGAAACTAGGCCTAAATGTGCCACAACGCATCTCTGACGCGCAAATAAACAGACAAAGCAGTTTACGTGCGCGCACTTACCAGGCGTGCCCGATTGCGCGCCGCTGCAGTGCGCGTTCACTGATCCGGAAGCGCCGAGAGACTTCCGGGGCGCAGAAGCGGCAACAGCTGCAACAAAACAGATTTTTTATTAATAAACATTAAAGAAACAGCACAATATGAGACAGCGGCGTAAGAAATAAAGTAATTCTGCTTCCGGTGCGCTTCATTGTGGAGCGACGCGGAGGAATGTGAAAGTGGCGCCATTTCATTCATTCCGAATTAAACTCCTTTAAAAACAAATCTCACTGGCATTTACTCACTCTTAGTGTTAAAACGATACCAACGAGACCGTTCGGGTCGGGAAAAGTTAATGTAATGGCCCGTGTTATATTAGCAGCAGAGTCTTAACAATGCGTTACGCTAGCTGCTATCGTTAGACAACAAACAACTGCAGTAAACGTTCAGAGATTAACACCGTTCATATAAATATAAAAGCAGCTCCCTCATTCATAAAAACAGCACACTACTGTAACTTAAATGATTTATCCACTGTGTGTTCATGTTTGAGTCATGTCAGATTGGCGGGAGATGATGATTGATAAAGACATGCACTCATATTCAATATCGACACACGCAGAAAAGCGAACGCTGCTTATAATATTTATAATATCGACAGAAAGAACAATGCGTGCGGATTTAAGCGCGCTTTGAAGGCACGGTTATCACAGGAGTTTCCCGCGTCGGGTTTCTCCTTCAGTCTGAGATTATGTGTAAGTTAGTGGCTTTGTGGGGTTTTTCTTACCTTTCCTGTAAGCGCCGGGAACGCTATCAGCTTTAGTTCGCACCATCGCGCTGTTTTTGCGAATAAACGCCGGACAGAAACGCTCGCCTCAGCAGAACTGAAAGAAATAAAGCAAGTGATTCCCGCCGTCTTTTTAAAAGCGTAGCCAGGTCGCGTGACGCTACGGAGCGCCAGCCAATGGTTGAACGAGAATCCGGGCCACGTGATTGTGGGTAAAGCCGCTCCCATTTTAAAGGACTGAAGCGCTTCCATGGTAACGGTAGTGTCCAGGGAGAGTGGAGGAGCGCGCGATTCACCGATGACGTCATGGAGTAATGGAGAAATGGAGGCAAAGGCGGCAGGCGCAGATTCGTTCAGTCTTTATTAATATATTTATATATTTATTTATTTATATATAAGATCCGCTCAAAACCGGGCGAAGCTTAAATAAACCGAGAGCAGAACCTTTACAAGACTCCGTCCAAGAAAACAGTTATTACACTTACAAAACTGCTGCTATCTCTAATAATAACATTGTTAAAACTTTATTTGACTTTTTAAGAAAGAATCACACCACAATTCTTATTCCAGATTTTCCTTTTATCTCCAAAAACATAAAGTTTACTTTTCCATAATTAAAAGATAAGTTAAATTCATTTGATAACCAGAAACATTTCAATACACAACACAGAGTAAAAAATAAGGCTATTATTGTAAGAATAAATTAAGCTGTCTTTATAATTAGCAATAAAATCATTCTGTATTTTGACCCTAATGTATCGCTGTCATGTTCGATATGATCTGTGCTCTTAGTGCTGGAGGTTCTTGTGTTATCTGAGTTTCAGGAATGGTTGTCC
Source organism: Enteromius thamalakanensis (assembly GCA_032357475.1). Lineage (NCBI taxonomy): Eukaryota > Metazoa > Chordata > Actinopteri > Cypriniformes > Cyprinidae > Enteromius > Enteromius thamalakanensis. The sequence continues at coordinate 76,585 of JAUCMT010000059.1, forward strand.
TCAAGAGATACGAGGGAACATCCAGGGTTTATGATTTGATCTGTTGTGCTGGTTAGATGAAGTCTGAGCACTGAAACACATCTGAGATCATTCAATAAACCCTTTTCATCATCACGGTGTCTCCTGCTTCTTCTCTACGGTTTAGTTAGCAGACTAACAGATATCTGTCAGTGTTCCTCAGAGAATATGATGATATGAACTGAACTCAATCAGGAGTTAACAGCGCTTTATTTCTGTTGAGATAAATCTGACCTCACTTTTATTTACTGCCAAAAATGGAGAGAAATATGTGATTCAAATGTCAAACATACATTCATTTTATTATAATGAAATATTATGTTGTGGAATATATTAAATATATATTGTGGCACAGTGAAAAATACAAAAGGTTTAGGAAATCGAAGATTTGTACATCATCTGAAAGCTATTTACAAAACACCTTCATGATCTTTACTTAATATCCTGAATTTTTAGGCATAAAAGAAAAAGGGATCATTTTGACTCATACTGTGGTGTATTTCTTCAGATATATCTGAGCTGCTGATGACTGATATAGTGGATCAGTGAACAACAGATCAGAATAAAAACTCTTCATCTGGAACATAAATACAGCTAAACCATGATATGAGCCGAGAGCATGTTAGAAATACAGCAAATAACACTGCATCCTACAGCTCTGTCTTTCTGTTTACTGGAAATAGCATTGAACAGAAGCTCTTCTAGAAGATATACAGGAGATCACTGACGCAAACGTGAGTGTGTTTACTACACATTAATGTACACTCAGCTTATTAAACACAGAAGCAGAACAGCTGACAAAGACAAACAGAAAACCAGTCCGGTAGCATTTGTATTTAAAGTCACTGTCTTTAACAGATGCAGATTAATCATTCAAACCAACACTTCATAGAATGTCTATCATTAGGAGGACAAAAGGTGGAATCCAATAAAAAGATCCTTAAACGTCTTAAAAAATAAGAAATGTGAAGTGAAGTGTTGAAGTTCCCCGGGCCCCGGGCCCCTGTCAGAGTCAGCAGCGTCAGCATCAGAGCTGCAGGAGCCTTGAAGAGCAGCCAGACTCGATCTGAACCCGAGCTCTCTGCTGCAGAAGCTTCATGTGAACGGATCAGGTGTGACTGGACCTGATAGAGTTAAACATGTTTCTGACAGCAGATTCAGAGCTTCAGGTGTGTGTGTGTGTGTGTGTGTGTGTGTGTGTGTGTGACCTCCTCACAAAGAGTTTCAGTGAACAGCTTTTACAAACTAATGCTTCAGTGAAAGTGTGATTTAGACTGAGGAAACAGTGAAGACAATTAATACGTAAATACAACTAACATAACCTTAAATAATCAAACAACAGACCTAACGTGTGTGTGTTCAGGGTGTGGGCGGGTCCCCAGGGAATCGAGGGCGGGGCTAGAGAGTCGGACTCTTCTGGCTCTTGTCCAATCAGAGCCGAGGGGCGTGTCTACAGCTGGTCTGCTCACGGAGTTTCTTCGGTGAGCTTCTGAGTTTGTGACTGAAGACAGCAGCGGTAAGATCACTTTAATCCACAATAACTTCACAAACTCATCTACTAAGAGTTTACACTAACCGTTTCAGTCAGCTCGTGTTATTCTTGTATCTGATGATATCCTCTGATGAACTGATCTACGATGTGAGGAATGGTGTCTTCATCTGGAGTCTGTTAGAGAGAGAAAGAGATGTGAATGAGTTCAGAAACTATTCACTGACTGTGTGAATTATAAAAGCTGTGTGTGTGTGTGTATTAAGTACAAATGTGTACTCAGGAGTGAGCTAGACCTGAAATTAAAATAAATAAAGTTCTTTTAGTTTCTGTGGTGAGTCTGTAGTTATCACTAGCTGTATTGCAGAACAATAGGAGTCTGTGCAGAGCATCATCATTCTCTGTTTCTGCTGTAAACACTCATTGTTCGTCACGCTGAGGTCAGTGTCCGTGTGTCAGGACTCTCCATCGTCTGGACTCTGAGTCACTGATTGTTCTCTAGATGGAGTGTTTCGGCGCTGGACGCTCTCAGTCTCCGGGTGCTTCGGGATCGTTTGGGGTCCGGGTCCAGGTCCAGGGCATCTCCGGCCGGCCGTATGTGGTCCTGAACGCTCAGGACAGACCCGAGTATCCAGACGTCTTCCTCACAGAGCCTCGGCAGCAGGAGTTTGTGTCCAGCATGATCGGAAGTGCCTCCAGCGCTCCGACCCCTCGACCCAATCACCACGGGTCCCTGAGGGCCCTCAGCAGCCCCTCCTCGCCTGTGACTCTGAAGAGAGCCCGGATCCCAGGGCCCGGAGTCCAGGAGCTGTCGGTGGAGAGCCTTCCCTGCCGGCCGTCTCACATCATCTGCAGGCCGTCCGGCCTGGTCTCTGACACACCGGGCCCCGGATCCCCTCGGAGCCGAGTCCGACCCCAGGAGGAGAGCAGCAGGTACAGCCCAAGAAGTGTTTAACAATGAGAGCCTGGACCGCATGACATGGGTGCATATTATTATTATTAGTTATTATTAGTTAATTATTATTATTATTATTATTATTATTATTAGTTAAAACCACACACAGCACCTCAATACCATCATTAAAAATTAAACAGAAAGTAAACAGGTATTTATTTGTATAAAATCCTAATAAATGTATATAAATGCAGAAATACTGTTCTGTTAACTACAAAGAAAAGCTGTAAACATTGTATTGATCTCCTCAGATCAGGTTATCCAGGGAAATATCTGGCGATTATTGTTATAAAACTATTGCTTTATGCTCCAGGTCGGATGTCAGCGGGATCGGAGCGGACGTGTCACAGGTCACATCTGCAGGGCAGCAGCAGAGGTCAGAGGTCACCGAGGAGAACGGCAGCGGACAGGTAGAGACAGCAAACACTCAGGAGTCATTTGAATGTGTTTGATTCATCTGAACTGATTCACGAGTCGTTGTTTCTCAAGGCCACACCTGATCTTCTGAAAGGAAAGCGAGAGCTTCCGGATCATCCTGACGAGGAGACCACTAAACTAGTGATGGTTAACTACCTGAAAGACGGGTGAGAACCAGCGTTAGGGAAAGGGCCTGTGTTCGGTCAGGAGTCTGTGAGTCTGTTATATGAACGTGAGAAACATGTGATTCTGTGAAGATAAAATACATTTATGTGCAGATTACAAGTCACCCTAACCCTAACGTAGAAGGATGATAACTCTGAACTGTTCAGCTTTATGCTACATGGCGTGTATCAGAGATTATGGCACAGATGTCTGGTGTTAGTACAGCTGATCTCCACACATCAGAAGAAGCTGATCCTGAGTGACTCTGAAGTCAAACCGGTAGTTCAGCTGCCCTCATGTTGCTCCAGGCCTGCAGGCCTCAGGACAGATAAACACAGATGTGCTGACGCTCGCTGGTTTAAAGGTTGATTCAGAGCTGACTGCTGTGACTTTAGCTATGTCTGTGCGGCTGGTTTCACTCAGGTCCTGTGAGGGTGAAGCTGTTATTCGGCAGAGGGTGGAGCTGATGTTTGATGAGATCCACATGTTGAAGTCTAGAGCGCTGGAGGAGGTGAGCTGCTCTTCCTGAAGACCTGCGTTCACAAACAGTGCTGAAACAACTGATTCCCACCGTATCCTCTTCAGGATATAACAGACTATATTACATTAATATATATGTAATCAAATCATTAAAACATACTGCACAGAGCATGATTAAATGTAAGCATGAATACAAAATCAGGAGTAAAATACATTTGTTTTTGTAAAATATAAAAGGACATGAAATACTCCTTAAAATGCAAAGAACAAATGAAGTGTGAAATACAGCGATCAATAAATATAAGCACAATGACGTCTATTTATTTGCATTTCATTGTACTTTATTTTATCGCACCGATGACGGTTTATTAATTTGATTCAGTGTGTTAAACCTGTGGTTGTGGTTTTGTGGTTCCAGCAGTGTTTGATTGATCTGTGTGTGTTGATCAGATGGAGTTTGCTGCTCCTCTGGAGGAGGTGAAAGATCTTAAAGACAGAAGAGCGGCGCTGGAGAGACACGTCACTCACTTACAGCAGCAGCTGCAGGACGCCCAGCAGGTGACCGGATCTGAGGTGACCACAATCATTCAGCCTGTGTCCCGTCTGACGTCCTCCGTGTCTCTGCAGAACCACCAGAGTTTGTCTGAGGAGAGAGAGGAGAGGAGCGCCGAGCTGAAGAGACTGCAGGAGGCCCTGGAGAGGAGCGAACACGAGCAGATCACACTCCGACACAAACTCACCGACATGGAGAAAGAGCTGCAGACCTCCCTGGATCAGTGAGAGGAGATCACACACACACACACACACACACACACACATGTCTGGTTTGCCATCTTCGTGGGGACTCTCCATAGGCGTAATG
>JAUCMT010000059.1:124245-137758 GCA_032357475.1 Enteromius thamalakanensis
AAGTCTGTGTGGTGCCCTGGTGGCCTGTATACAGTAGCCAGTACAAACATCACAGGGGATTTATAACTATCACATGTATCTCTAGATACTGTAACATGCAGCACCATAACTTCAAACTAATTATATTTAAAGCCTGTCTTCTGAGAAATACGGAGAATATTGCTATAAATTGTAGCATCTCCACCTCCTCTGCCTTTCGGACGTGGCCCATTTTTATAGCTGTAACAGCTTTTATTTTTTGAACATCAATTAATTGTTACTCTTAATTTGGTTTGGATGTTTTCTGTATTTTCTAGATCAGGGATTTCAGAAAATCTGTTGATATAATAATCAAATGTCACTATTAATATTAAAGTTGTAAAACGTGTATTCTAATTTTGTACTGTTTCTTTATGAATACAGAATATTAATATATAAACAAAGAAGGTAAAACAGTACATTTAATACTGACACATTACTTAGCACATTATTTCGTTTTAAAACTTAATAGTTTCCTTTTTAATTTGTTCATTTTATCTTTAGTAGAGTAATAATCCCTTTAAGTGACAATTCTGTCAGAAGTATAAAGATTTTTTGCCTTAAAATGAGTCTCAGCTGCAGTTTTTCCTCCGATGTAAGGTCCTTAATTTAAATGTAAAACTCTCATGTAAGACGTGTCTCGTCTCAGTGTGATGAATGAAGTTCATGCTCAGGCTAACGTTCGCTGAAGGGAAGTCGTTTGAATCGTTCCTTCCAGGAAAGCTCTCATCCATTTATCATCAGTTCATTTCAGATCCTTTTATAAAAAAAATCCCTTTGAAAAGAGAGAAACAAAACCCTTCAGCTGATGAACTGGGTCCAAAACACCCCAGATGTGCTGTTCAGTAACAGTAATGTCAAATCTCTTAATTTAGTCTGACAGGAGCATCGTTCATCATAGCTCATGAAATATATACAAACAGTATTAATAATATGAATTGTTGTATTTCTCCACAGAACGTAAAAAGAAATGGAGGATTAGATAGATAGATAGATAGATAGATAGATAGATAGATAGATAGATAGATAGATAGATAGATAGATAGATAGATAGATAAAACTGAGGAGGACTACAGACAGAATCTGTAAATCTAAAAAAAAAAGAATCTAAAAAAATGTATAATACAGAAAAATATCATGTTTCACAAACAAAGACAAGTATAAAATAAATCATTAGTATGTTTTCCACAAAAAACATAAACAGTGCAAATCATTTTCAGTGAAGCTAAGCAGCAACACTGATCTGACCAATGGTGTGAGTTTGAGGCGGGGCTATCAGTTTGTCAGCCAATGAAAAGTGGGGGCATGTGAAAGTCACTGCTTTTAGTTTGATGGCACATAAATTGCAACGTTTAAAACTCTTGAACTCAAATTGGCTTTGAACCTCAGGCGTCAAGCTTCTGATCTTCTAGACGCGTGTACTGTTGTCCCCGCTGCAGACCGAGACGCTTGATTCCTGCTGGACACTTGGTGATTCTGAGGGACGTGAACATGTGGAAGGGCGTGATGTTCGGAAAGGCAGGTGTTGTTCTGAGAAAGCGGTCTCCAGCACCAGCAGCAGAGACTGCTTGAGCTTCTTCTTAAACTCCTCGCACATGAACACATACAGGATGGGGTTCAGACAGCTGTTGAGATGAACCAGGCAGTTCACAAACGGTCCTACTTCATTGAGTACCTTTGCGACCTCATGCCACTCATTTATATACGCAGCTATAAAAGACAGCTGCTGAACATGGAAAGGAAACCAGCATACGAAGAAGGCCAGGATCACAGATATGATGACCCGCAAAGGCTTAAGCTTCTTTCGTGTCGAGAGACGTCTGGCTCGCACTCCGATAGCAATGTATGAAGATGCAATGATCAGGAAGGGGATGAGAAAGCCCACTATAAACCTGTATATGAACAGAGACATTAAGGTGTCTGCAGAGCATTTATAGATGCATTGATTAGTCTCTCCTGACCGGAACAAAACAAACGGTACGCTGCAGCCCACGGATAAAACCCACGCGAGGGAACAGATGATCCTGGCTTTGACCAGAGTTCGTTTGTTTTGAGCCCAAACCATCACCCAGGCGGACAGACATCGATCCAGACTGATAGCCGTGAGCAGAAAGATGCTGGCGAACATGTTCAGCACCGCCACGAAGGAGACGCACTTGCACATGAAGTCACCAAAGAGCCAGACCTTCTTAAAGGCACGCACTATGTAGAAGATGATGATTAAGATGAAGATGGAGTCTGCGATGGCCAAGTTCAGAAACCAAATGGAGTTGACGGACGTCTTCATCTTGTAGCCGGTCACATATATGACGAGCCCGTTCCCAACAATACCCACAGCAAAGACCAGGAAGTATATGAATATACTGAAGATCTCAATATCTGACCAGGCTGTCTGCTCTGAGTCCAGCTCCTCGCTGCTGTTAGCTGAGGAAGAGAGGAAGACGAGGGTTAGATCTCTCATGAGTCTTCAATCAGAAATGATTTAACTAGAATAACTCCTTCACAGTTGATCAGACCGAGTTCAGACCGGTGACCCGGCGGTGATCGTGTGCTGTGGTGAAACAAATAAATACTAGCAGACTATTTGGACTTGTTTCTCTTACAAATCAGAGAAGGACAATCTCACAATTCTGATTTTTCTCTCAATATTTCATATTCTGAACTGTGAGATAATGCACTCTGAACATGTCTGAATTGTGGAACTGTAAAGTTTCAATTCCCTGTTTCATTTCATGTTTTATTCCTGTGGCACAGAGACTTGGTCAACAGTTCACGGGAAAAAATACTTCTGCATGAAACTACATTGTTAATTATTATTACAACTCTATTTTGAACTTTTACACATTTAAAGTCATTGTAAATCATGCTCGAGATAGAATAATATTTAATCATCAAAATGATAGGGATCAGATTAATACTTTTTGTTTGTCGTTTCCTCCTAGAACAGGGTTTTACACGGAGTAACAACAACAGGGACAGACGATGAGATGATTTTTATTTCTCTTTTCTGTTAAAGTCTAACCGTTCATCTCCAATGGTCATCCATTCAGAAGAATCTGAGATAATGAAGCGCAAGCGAAGGGGTGGAGGAGTCAAAAGATGCATGTCATTAAAAACAGCATTAAAGCACAGAAAACACTCTTCTCATGCGGCATCTGTCACAGTAAAGCATGGATTTGGTATACTGTAGGTACAATATAGGTTTTAACAGTGTATCAAACAGAGATATTGCTCAGAGAAAGGTTCTTACCCATGTTCAGTTCTTTCTGTCTGTCCTTCCTTTCCTTAAGGGTTGTTCCCCTTAAATGAAGGAGGGAGTGGGATGGAGTGACGATGCAACAAGGAAACTTCTGTAGAATCTTGAATATCAGCTTCCATGGAGACATCACCCAAATAACTATTGTTTATAAACATAAAAATACTTCTGAAAACAGTCATTAATGAAGGTGAGAGCAGTTTTTATATAATATAGTGTATCTTAGTTTAAAGCAGTGAAGATGGCGCCATCTAGAGGTCATGGACTTATTTGTAACTCACTTTGCTTAAAATCATCCGTTAAATGAATAAAGGTGGACCTTTTAATCCATTCAGACAAGCCTGTCATCTGTCCATCTTTAAAATGGACAAAAAGCACCTGAACGGCTCACTATAAACACTCTTATTTACAATCTGCGCTTTTGGTCTTTTTTTATTAAGATACAATGAAAACCTGATTTGCATACAGGAGAAAGTTATACTGTAGATACCTTTTTTTTCACGTGTTGTTTTATATTCGAGAAACTGTCGAACAGTCAGAACACAGTTCATGATTTAATCTTGAATTCTCACAAAAGAGAACCAGTCCAGTGTCAGCTAATCAAATCAGCAATGTCAGTGTTTCTAGTTTCCTCTAACGTATGAAGACTCATGTTTTAAACTGTCCAGCAGTAAAGAACATCTGCAGCGAGTGCCTTTCAGGAAAATACATAAACCCTTCAGATTGCAACCCGCAAAGAACTACTGAATTTACAGAGTATGTTTCTGTAATTACAGTGCATCTATAAAGAATCTATGTGTAGGTATAAGGGAACAATATGTTACGTTTGGGTAATAAGAGGGTAACCTGAGGTCAACCTGCAATGACCTTGACATTAACTTTCCTGCTGACCAGACAGATACTGTAGCTCGGGGTTTTCCAGAGTTAGTAGCCCCTCAGGATGTTAACTGGCCACAATTAACTGAAATGAGATTTTAGATGACTTAATACTGTCATTTGACCTTAGCTGATCTCCATATATGCCATAAAACTGATATTTTTTATATTTGTTTAATATAAGAAGCTTTCTCTCTCCTCGATCAGCTCCACCTCGCTTGCCTGACCTCCATCACCTCCTCCACCCTCACCCCTCTAATGCAGATGTTTATTATTGTTCAAGCTGCACTGAGGTTTCCAGTGTCCTTTGTCTTATTTCTGCTTCACTAGTGTCACTTGGTTCTGCAGTATTCTGTAACTGAGTTCACTGGAACTGCGGGCAAAGATCTCTCTGATACTGTATAAACGTTATGCCTTTAATAATGAGTCTTCAGTCCAGAAGTGTGGCGTGAAATGCATTGCTTCTCAGCAAGTGTGTTTAAATGAGCGTGTCAGCTCTGTACAGCAGCCTACAGTAAAAATGTAAACAACGCGTCACAGAGTTGTTAGAATGTTGCATCTGTGAGCGCCCAATCAAACGCGCCGCCGTCTGTCACGTGACCGAATCCGGAAGTGCGCTGTGCCTATCGTATGTTCTTGTATCCAATGACCCGCAAACAACTGTAAATAACCAGCTAGCAATAACACCCATACTAGTATAATAACAGCCTTCATCATGCGCCTTTCACCAGCAGGTATGTTGTAAGATGTCTTCGGTGTTTCCGCGTGACTCTGAGAGTTTTAAAGCACAGCAGTCCGTTATTAATGCTCTGTTATTAAATACTGAATATCAACTCTATTTTTGCGATTTGTTCAAGGTCCATAAATCTAGTTTGTAACAAGTCATATTAAAGGAGATATATAGCGTTATGATGGAAAAGTCATGTCACATAAGTGCACTTCATCTCATTACTGGAGCAATATCAGTGCAATAAACACACATCTCTACAACGTTAGTTCTGTTTATGAGACATAGCATATAATGATTTTTAGCTTTAATTCATTAAGTCATAATATAATTTTTTTTTCAATTTTATTTGTTACATTTTATTTTAATAGTATTTATTATTACAATTAATCTTCCTTCAAATCAAGTTTACATTTTCTATCCTAAATCTGGATTCCTTGTTTTGTATTTTAATTTTTCTAGACTATGTTTTAATTGTTGAATAATCAAAAAGCATGTCTAATTAATTAAATGTATAAAAGCTTTCTGATTCATTTTATTTTCTATTATTTTAATTCTTTATAGGGCACAGAACTTAGAAGTTGTGTGTTTTCTGCTTTTGTATTTATGATTTAACAACAACATATCAGAAACAATGAATCATGAAAATGTAGCATTTGTTTGACATCTACAGATAATATACAGTACCTCAGAAAGAGTTAATGAAAGTATTTGTATTAAAGTGATGTTGATTGGAGTGAGAGCTGATGGTGTGTTCTCAGACGGTGTCTGACGGAGGTGAAGAAGCGTGGAGATGAGCTGGAGGCCCGGGCGCCGCCGGAGGTTCTGGTTCTGCAGAGCGGGATTCTACACTAGTGTCTGGTTCTTCAGCTCCTCGTCTGATCTGAGATACAGCTCATCCCGTCTGAAGAGCGCTCTGGACACGGTCTGGACTCGACTCAAAGCCCAGCAGACCTCCAGCACACCTTCGGTTCAGTGACTTTATGTTTTAGTAATTGTATTGTGCTTTTATAATAAAAAAAGTTCATTTAGTTGGTTGTTTTTAAATGTCTATATAGTTTAATAAATTTGAATTCTGTTTCAGTTCAACTTGCCTTAGATTAATTGTTTAATTTATTATTTTATTTATTTCAAGTAACACAGATATGTTTTTGTATTATTTTTATTTGTTTAATTTAACCTTTTTTTAAAAATGTCAGTATACAGGTGCTGGTCATGTCATTAGAATATCTTCAGAGAGATTCGGTGATTATAACAAACCCCAAATTCAGTATCTCAGAACATTAGAATATTGCTTCAGACCAATACCAAGAAAGGATTTTTAGAAATCTTGGCCAACTGGAAAGTATGATCATGTACTCAGTACTCGGGGCTGGTTTGGTCTGGACTCCTGCAGCAGTGCGGCGTGGATCCGTCTGTAGCTCTGCTCCGGTGTTCTGAGAGCCCAGGATGCTCTGATAGTGGCCTTCAGCTCTTCTGCGTTGCTGGGTCTGGCAAAGCTTCACAATACACCATAGATTTTTTTATCGGGGTTAAGGTTTGCTGGTCAATTAAGAACAGGGACACCATGATCCTTAAACCCGGCACTGGCTTCACAGTTCTCTCCAGGGTGCTGTTATCTCTATTGCTTGTACACTTTTTTCTACCTCATCTTCTCCTTCCCTTCTCCTCTCTAATAAAGTGCTTGAACACAGAGCTCTGTGAACAGACTCTTCTGCAATGACCTTTAGTGTCTTGCCCTCCTTGGTCTTCCCTATGATCGTGTCTCCTACAGAACTAGACTGAGAGACCATCTCAAGGCCTTCGCAGGTGTTTTGAGTTCATTAGCTGATCAGAGAGTGACTCCAGGTGTCTTCAATACTGAACCTTTCACAATATTCTCATTTTCTGAGAGACTGTCTTTGAGGTTTTCATTAGTTGTCACATATAATCATTAAAATAAAAAGAAATAAACACTTGAAATATATCAGTCTGTGTGAAGTGAATGTATAGATTATACAAGTTTCACTTCTGGAATGGATTTAGTGAAATAAATCAACCTTTGAAGATATTCTAATTATATGACCAGCACCTGTACATTTTTTGTTTTTAATTTAAATTTCTATTTTTAGTAATTTTAGTACAGCTGAACTCAAATAAATGAGAAATGTTGCCTTGAAAACTAACTAAAATGTACAACATTTATTCCATGCAGCAGAAATGTTGTTTTATGATTGTGGTTTTATCTCTGTGGAGCTAATGTTAATGTTTCCTCACAGGCTCCACCCCCCACACATGCTGCAACTACAACTGAAATCCCAGAAGAGAAGGGAACTGCCCCACCCCCCGGTCAACAAACCCCGCCCACCACACCACAGGCCACACCCCCAACAATCCAGGAACAGGAGTGCAGAGTAACTGGAACAGCCACGCCCACCACACCGCAGGCTCCACTCTTCCACCCGGGCTCCTTCAGCATGTATCTGGGCGAGACGTATGACTATCTGTCCCAGCATATCAACTCTTACTTCAGCACTGCGTCTCAGGTGTCCTCTCGCCCAGAACCCTCGCTCTCTGAGGGGAAAGCACTCGGGGGTTACTCGAGCTTCATCGGGAGCTTCATCACGCCGCTGGTCCCTCGGCTCAGAAGCGCATCGGATGAAGCTGGATGCAGGGAAGCGGTCCGGAGCGAGGATCAGAGAGCCAGGCGCCTGCTGCTCCAGAGAGAGAAGGTATAGAAGCTTTACTGAGGTCTCAGAGCGTCTCTCAGATCTACACAGACTGAGTAATGCTGCTCGGAGCTGGCCTGAATGCCTACACTGTCTGTAGTGTTGCTGCGGGCGCCATGTTCTGGAGACGCTGTGAGTCGTTGAGAAAGTGCTTCCAAAAGAGACACGACTAGAAATCAGTGTTAAGTTGTGTTTCAACACTGTTCCAGAACAGCTGGACACAAATATTGGAGTGTGTTCAGCACATTTCCGGAGGACTGATTCCTGAAGCTGACAGAGCAGTCTATGCTGGCTGTGATGATGATCATCAGTAATCGTGTGTCACTGGTTTGTGATGTGTTTTATTGTTTGGGTGTCGTAGCGTCTGCCGCTGTGTCTGTGGTTGGCTCTTCTCGTTACTGTAGTTCTTCAGGATGAGATGAATATTAGTGAAGAACAGTGTTTATCTGGAGTAGAGATTGTTTGTCTTCTTCAAGCAGTTTATTGTACAGCGCACACGTCTGAGCAGCGGTGTTTATGATGAGAAGTCACTGATCTGCTGTAATATGATCTTCTGATGACGTCACTCGTGTGTTCGGATTGCTTCTCGGAAAGCTTTGTCAAAAATAACTCCCATCAGACCCCTCACTGCTGGAGCTGAAGTCTCTCCAGAGCTGGTCAGTGAAGTTATCAGACTGTGCTCTCATCGTGTTCATGTTGTCATTCATCATGTTTTCATGATCACTTTATTATTATCAGCAGTACTAGTGTAGATTATAGTCTGCGGTGCAATAGCAGTATATTTGTCACAGTTTCTTCAAGTTAACACAAACTAGTATTTGGTCAGGTTAGGGAGTTCAGGAGCAGGTGTCTGTCGTGTTCTCATCTCTCACACTGGAGTGTCTAACCACTGTATTCATTTATAATCCTAATGATGAAGACACTGTTGTAGCACAATCGGGTTCACTGCACTCTCTTCTTCTCCGGGTATTTCTTCTGTGTTTCTGATGATCTCTCTCTGTCTCTCTCTCTCTGAAGAAACCTTGCCAAAGTCTTACTGGGGTTTTTTTAATGTTGGTTAAGTCAAGAGTGTTGATTGATTTCAAGTTTTATAAAGCTATGGAGGACTTGTCGACTTTTGAGATGATTTGGTGCAGCCGCGGAGCTTTGTGTGTTATTTCTGATGGTATTTTGTCTTTTTCTTTGTAATTTGTTGGTGTTCGCTAAGTTATAGCTTTTAACTTTTGTATCCGTATGAAGAATTATTGTTAATAAAGTCTTTCTAAAATTCAATTCTCTCTCTCTCTCTCTCTCTCTCTCTGGTGCATGCTGGGAGTGGGGTGACGAGTGAAAGGCACGAGCGGGAGTGTGAAGCTTTTCGAAACTTTGTTATAAAACTTTTTCCTTTTCTTTCGTTTTTTTTATTTTTTGGTTTCTTCACGTAGTTTTTCAGTGAGGTAGGATGGCGACTACCCCTGCGGGGGAAGAGCCATCACTCTCGCTTAGGAATGGTTTCAGGTGTGTTCCAGAGGCAGGTGCTACGATTGAAGAGGTGCTGTTAGCAACAGGAGGACAGGTAGGACACGAAAATATTGTTTCTGCGTCTCGCATGAATAAAGCGGTTGTGGTTTTCCTTAAAAATGAACAACTGGTTAATCGTTTAATTGAGAGCGGAGTTTGGGTGAAAGAGAGTTTCCTGCCCATTACACCGCTACATGCTCCAGCTACAAAGGTGACGATCTCTAATGTGCCCCCGTTTGTTAAAGATGATGTGATTGTACGAGAATTAACACGGTTTGGAAAGATGGCAAGCGCTGTGAAAACGATCCCTTTAGGTTGTAAATCTGCTGAGCTTAAGCATGTTTTGTCATTCAGACGGCAGGTTTTCATGTTTTTGTCATCTCCTACGCTGGACTGCGGTCAAGCCAGCCGCGGTTCAGGAAAACGCGGTCAAGCCAGCCGCAATGAATTTTAAGGCGCGCCCATATTACAGTGATTACGGTAGTTTTAGGAACAAGACAGAGAGAACGCGCTTTCAGAGCACTTTCTTCAAAAGCCCAGCGCGATTGTGATGTGATATAAAAAGCTGCCACACTGGTGTTTTGCACTTGTTTTTCTTATTGTTTATATGTGCTAGCCTATGTCTTTGACACTTGTCTTACTGTGAATAATGTTTTATGTATATTTCTTCTTTTACAGTCATTGTGAATGTATTGTGTTAACAGATAAATCATATACAAATTGAAGACAAAATAAATTATATACTCATTTTAAAATCCCCTGGTTGTGTATTAATTTGTCACTGTTCTATAATTTCTGTTATTTTTGAGTGCATTCATTATGTGTAATGTCTGCACTGACAGTAAATAGCTAAATAAGTTTACAATGGGTTTAAAAGACTGAATAAGTAACGAATAATTGTCATAAAGATGACATCAAGAATAAGGACATTACTACATTTCAGAGGTCTATACAGACATCATTTTTAATAAGTTGAAAAAAATAATGGCCAATTCTCAGAGGGGGCATCCCATATTATATGCACACCTCATATCAATAAATTTTATTGCAGAGTTTTGGAGATATTTGACATTAACAAAGTTTAGAGGGATATAAACACCCCAAATAAAGATCCCACTTTAGAGGGGTATAAACACCCCATTTTCAATAAGTAGAAAAAACAGCCATCACTTCTTATTCAGGACGTCCTATACTATACTCACACCAAATATCAAACTATTTTACTGCAGCATTTTTGAGATATGGGTCATAATTACACTTTAGAGGGGTATAAACACCCATTTCTAATAAGTAGAAAAAGAAAACCCCCATTTCTCATTCAGGACGTCCCATACTATACTCACACCACATATGAAACTATTTTAGTGCTGCATTTTTGAGACATGGGTGATTGTTACACTTTAGAGGGATATAAACAACCCATTTCTAATAAGTAGAAAAAAACACACACCAGTTCTCATTCAGGACGTCCCATACTATACTCACACCACATATCAAACTATTTTACTGCAGCATTTTTGAGATATGGGTCATTATTACACTTTAGAGGGGTATAAACAACCCATTTCTAATAAGTAGAAAAAACCACAAACCAGTTCTCATTCAGGACGTCCCATACTATACACACATATAGTATATGTAACACCTATAGATCCCATTTCTGAAATAGACAAAATGAACTCAATTTTCAAAGAGGACATGCATATAATTTAAAAACTTCTGACTACAGAAATACAGAATAATTCTTAAATATAGGACATTACTTTACTTTCCTTTAATTTTGTTTTTCTTTTTGTCCTTGTGTGTTCTTCCATTGTTCCTAATATTTTGTTTTGTTTTCAAGTATAATTCATTCATAGTGTATAAGATTACATTCATGTTTTTATTCATTTTGGCCTTTAACCATCATGACAATGATGAATATTTGATTTTATTACTTTATGAATATAGGATTTTAACACAGTGTGCCTTCTCAGCATAGGGAATAACTCGAAGAATTTTTTTTAAATGATAAAAAAAAATTAAATAAAATACACATTCATCAGGTTCTTCCAAACAAATTTTACATTTATTTTACGTAATGCAGAAAGAGCATGTGTTTTATTAACAATAAACAATAATTGCACAATTGTAAAATGCACAAAAAAAACAACAATACTTTAATTACTAAAGCCACATGGCCTGAAAACATGGCGCAAAAAATGTATTTAACATAAATAAAATAAAATAAATAAATAAATACTGGCTGGGGAAATAAGGTTACTGGAATATTTAGCTACTTCACAACTTTGCTTAATCGGTCCAGTCCTAAGTAATGTAGCATTCTATATTGACACTTCACTACCCACTACAAACCAAACATACAATGTATGGTTTATATTTTATCTATACATTTGGGGCAGTACCACTCATCATCCTTAGTAATGGCATTTTTGGGTATCTGCACACAGTTGGGATGATACCATCTCTTGCACAATGAACATTCCACCATCAGTTCCCTGCAGTGTGCTGTCCTGCATACACAGTGCACATCCACAGTTGTTTCTCTCAGTTCTCCAATGCTGTGTCGTGGCTCAAATTTGAAACATACTCTGCCACACCTGAAAGATGTTAGAAGTTCAGTCCTCAATCTGCCCTCACGGAACTGGCAGTTTTCAGGCTTGAGGTTGCGAGCCAATACAAATGCGAATGCAACTGCGAACAAACCACAGTTGCTGGAGTTGGACTGCTGTTGGACAGCAGGATAAATGATCGTGAATTTGTCATCCATTGGCCTGATCAACCATGACAAAGTTTGTTTGTCTTTTTCATCAAGAACTGTAGAGAGACTGTCATATACACAAATCTGATTGCTCTCACAAAACAGGTTGCTTACAGTCAGCCAGTGGTTACCTCCAGTATGTACAATTTGTATGAATGTGCCACTCGGAGTACCCACAATTCCTCCACTGGGTAAGGCACTAAATAACAGTGTTGACTGAAATCCGTCCATGTGTGGGCACTTTGTTGCAAGCAAGTAAGAAGCAAAATCAATCTCTTCACTACTAAGCCAGTATTGTGGATGCAGAATAGCACTACTTTTGCTGCCTTTTGGAACTATTGGGGGTCTCTGCAGCCTTGCACATTTAATTTTTTTGGAGGGGTCTTTTCCTTGCCAGCATGGTCCATAGTTCATGTACCTTGTTTTAATCCTATGTTTAGTAGGTAAAGTGTCTGCTTTCTTTACAGCCCCCTGAGGAAAAACAATAACTCTATTAGAAGTCATCACCTTATTTATATAGCATTTAGTACAGTTCACAACAATAAAAAGTCAGTGATGCAAACTTTATCAAGGTACTTTATAAAATGTACCTTTAAAGCAACTCTAAAAAACACTACTGTGCTGTAATTCACCTCAAGCCAGTTCAGTTTTGTGTCTCCAGTTGAGTGATTTTAAAAGCTTTATATATTGAATGGATCCTTTACATGTTTTGATTTCTATTCATTTGGTTTAATAGTAACGCTCAGTTCATAAATAAAACATATAAATATATTATATTAATTATAAATGAATATAATTCAGATTATATAAATATAATACATATGTATTTTTCACAAAACAGAATCTGTGTTATTCTTTTCTTTAACGTTATTTTACTTTTTTTAATCTGGATAAAATCTACTCAATATACAGTCATGTGATCAAGTTAGAACACGGAACAGAATTCCATGGTTTTCTGTATCAGGAAATAATAAAAAAAATATCTGGTCTTTGGTAAGTCTTAACATTTGGAAAATAAATTCTCTGATAAATATCATCACATGACATATCTGTCAGGATTCATAGACTGTTTTAATCTGATTTCTGTTTCCTAGTGTTTTTCCCCCTGTGGATCTATTGTTTTAGTTTATTCCTTCCTTATTCTTCCCCTTTTGTTTAGTTTGCTTTGGTTTTGTATTTGTACTTCCCCCTTGTTACCTTGATTGTGTAAACTTGTCTTATGTTCCCACTCCCCTTTGCTTCTGTTATAGTAATGTAGTAAAATAGTAATGTTTTCCAGTTTAGTTTGTCCAGTCTTAATGTTTTGTCATGTTTGTTTGCTTGCTCCTTGAATTTCTGTTCTTTTATTTAATAAATAAGTGTTATTTTGTATTTCTGGCTCCTCTTTGTTTTCCTCTGGCTCCTTACTCCCCACATGGCCTGACAATATCACACAGCGCCATAATTTATGTAAGAGAAATACAACGTAGATGAAAAGGCAATGTGTGACAAAGTTAGGACAACCTGTGAGTCAGTTGCCTGTAGATCCACTATTAGCAGCAATAACTTGAAGCCCTAATTTTTTTTGTGACTTTATCAGTCTCTCACATAGCTCTGGAGGAATTTTGGACCACTCTTCTTTTTTACAGGTTGGTCCAGTTTATTCAGGTTTGTGGGCATTTGTTTAT
>JAUCMT010000059.1:137858-163181 GCA_032357475.1 Enteromius thamalakanensis
ATGTCCCCACAAGGTCAAAATCTACTGGTATTCCTATCTTTGTGGGGACAATTGGTCCCCATAAGGTGATAAATACCGGGTGCACACACACACACACACACACTCTCACACACACACACACTCTCACACACCCGGAGCAGTGGGCAGTGCTGCGGCCCCCGGGGAGCAGTCGGTGGAAGGGTCTCTCCTCAGTCGTGGTGTTGAAGGTGAAGCGTTGGATATTCACTCCCACAATCCCTGCTGGACCTGGGGCTTGACCCTTGACCTTCGGGTTACGGTTAATTTGATCAGAGGATGAATGAACACATCAGGCCTTGTTTTCTGAGAAACAGAACGAGTTGATTATTTGTTTCCAGCAGGTGGCACCAGTCTGCCTCTAGTCAGTAGACTCCAGAGATTTTTTCTCCATCAAGCACTGCATCAGTGTGTGTGTGTGAGAGTGTGTGTGTGTGTGTGTGTGCGCATGTGTGTGTGCGTGCGTGTGTGTGTGTGTGTGTGTGTGCGTGTGTGTATGTGTGTGTGTGTGTGTGTGTGTGTGTGTAGATCTGTACATATACTTATTTTACCCAAAAAAGAATCACTTCATAATTTAGATGTGAATATTGTTCAGTAACATGAAATATACATGAAAAAATACCAAATATATATAAAACACATTTTTAAAATGAAATGTACTACATCTGCTTCACAAAGATGGCAGTATCTTAGTGCTGTGTCTGAAGAGTGTGAGAGGACAGAGCTGAAGGGTTAGGATCAGCAGGTGATGTGTTCTCTGTGTGGTCCGCAGGAGCAAGTGATCCCGTGTCTTCTGCGTCTGCGTCAGGCTGGAGACGTGTCTCTGAAGGCTTCGGTCAGGAAGGCTCTGGCTCTGCTGGGCTTCACTGATCCTGTGAAGAAACGAGGCGTTCGGATCCTGTCCATCGACGGAGGAGGAACCCGGTGAGAGCTGTGTGTGATTAGTACACACTTCACTGTCATTCATTTATACCTAACCTTCTGAGAGACCTTCGATGGAATCTGAGGGAGCAAACACTCAAGTCAATTGAAGTTCTTAGCACTGAATATTACTAATCAATACAGTTTTCATATAGATACAGTGGGAAATGTAGAAAATATCTGTTAGGAACATGATCTTTACTGAATATCCTGATGAAATGTGTCATGTTTCTCATTCAGTGTATAGTTGTGTGTTGCTGTAAACACCAGAGAGTGTGTGTGTTAGAGCTGAGTGTGTGTTTCAGGGGTCTGCTGGCTCTTCAGACGCTCGGCCGCTTACAGCAGCTGTCAGGAAAACCTGTTCATCAGCTCTTCGACTACATCTGCGGCGTCAGCACAGGTGTGTGTGTGTGTGTGTGTGTGTGTGTGTGTGTGAGAGAGAGAGTGTGTGTGTGTGTGTGTGTGTGTGTGTGAGAGAGTGTGAGAGAGAGAGAGTGTGTGTGTGTGTGTGAGTGTGTGAGAGAGTGTGAGAGAGAGAGAGTGTGTGTGTGTGTGTGTGAGAGAAAGTGCATAGTACATAGTGTGAATAAGAAATGCATTATGAAACAAAAATCGTAATAATTTTTGATCCAGGACTGTGAGGTTTAAAAGATAATGCGCAGTAATATTATATTTGAATGCAGACACTATTAGATGAGAAGAAATCCTGACCTGAACGGATTGGAATCATGTCTCTTTCTCTGTTCATGACTGATAATGATATGAATGATGTCAGCTAGAGATCTGTGTGTGTGTCTCTTCAGGTGCGATCCTGGGCTTCTTGCTGGGTGTCTTCCAGATGCCTCTGAAGGAGTGTGAGGATCTCTACAAGAAGCTGAGCTCAGACGTCTTCAAGCAGAACTTGATCGTAGGAGCGGTGAAGATGAGCTGGAGCCACGCTTTCTACGACAGCCAGATCTGGGAGACCGTGCTGAAGTGTGTGTGTGTGTGTGTGTGTGTGTGTGTGTGTCTGGAGACGTCTTCTGAGAGCTCACTGTCTCTGAATCTCCTCACAGAGAGAAGATGGGCTCGGAGCTGATGATCGAGACCAGACGAGACCCCGACTGTCCCAAAGTACGAGCATCTTCTGAGACACACTGTAGTCATCAACATCTGCTTCAAACAAACATTATTAATAATATCCAAAAGATGAAATCTGCTCTTTATTACAGCAGCATTTAAACCAAAGGTTCAGAGAAAAGGTGTTTAAAATGTTCAACCGAATCAAAAATAATATGCATAAATAAATACTATGGATTAAATGAACTAAACCTGAACATAACTTTATAAACTGGGTTCTGAGGAAGTGTTTAGAGAAAAACTGTTAAAAATGTCAACAACAACAAAAAAGGGTATAAAAATACTTAAATGTTAAAATACTTTACATATATATAAACGTTTTTATGCAAAAAAGTAACAAAAAAGTAATTAAATTAAATAAATAAAAATGCTCTACTGTTCTGAAATAATAACAGAAATAGAAAAATAAAAAGTTATTAAAATAATCATGACTTTTTTATGTGTGTGCTGTGTTTATCTATGATGTATAAATACCCACATGCATGAATATTGTATATTTATACAAATAAAAAAAGAAAAATTTATATAAATGTAAGTTTTTATATACACTGTATGTGTGTGTATTTATATCTACATAATAACAGTACACACACACATACACATTAATGCTTTGACAGCACTGTTTTATAAACATAATTAAATAGAACAAATAATGACGTCACTGTAAATATGTGTAAAAAATTTATTTATGAAAAGCTTGATCTTAAAGTTGTAAGAGGAAGGTGGAGGTGCTGTGCGTGAGGATGTCAGAGCAGTGTTTGTCCTGCAGGTGGCAGCGGTCAGCACTGTGGTCAGTCTCTCTCCTCCGGTCAAGGCCTTCGTCTTCAGGAACTACAGGCTTCCTCTGGGACAGCGCTCTCATTACCCCGGCTCCTGCAGACACCGGCTCTGGGAGGCCCTCCGCGCCTCGTCCGCGGCCCCTGGGTACTTCCAGGAGTTCAGCCTGGGACAGCACCTGCACCAGGTACAGCTGACCCCTGACCCCTGACCCCAGAGCAGCTGTTATACTGGACTTACTCACGTCCAGCTGATTCAATCTATAGTGTAAATACTAGAAATATTACAGATGAAATATATACAGAGGCTATAGATGCCAGCAGTGAAGCTCATACGTGTTACACACGACACACACGTTTAATTTGGCTGTTTAGATTTGTTCTAGTGTTATTATTCATACAGCTGATGATTAATGTTCTGCCGGGAAACTCTAGACACACCAGGGATTGCTCTTCTGTTTCTGCGTGTCTTTATCTGAACAGAAACAACTAAATAATCATTAATAATCAGCTGCTAGGCACAATATATGTGCGTGTGTCTGTGCGTGTGTCTGTGTGTGTGATTGTGTGTGTGTGTGTGTGTGTGTGTGTAATTGTGTCTGTGTGTGTGTGTGTGTGATTGTGTCTGTGTGTGTGATTGTGCGTGTGTCTGTGTGTGTGATTGTGTGTGATTGTGTGTGTGTGTGTGTGTGTGTGTGTGTGTAATTGTGTCTGTGTGTGTGTGTGTGATTGTGTCTGTGTGTGTGATTGTGTGTGTGTGTGTGTGTGTGTGTGTTGGTTCAGTCAGGTCAGACAGTGTACTGTAAAGTGTGTTGGTGATGTTCAGCTCTGTTCTCAGGCGGCAGACGTTCAGTTTGAGTGAGATAGGGTTGTTCCTGAGGAACTGTAGCCTCAGCAGTTTGTGAGGAGCTAATTAGAGGATGAAGGAGATTATTTGATGATCATGAACATGCTGTGTGTGCGTGTGTGTGTGTGTGTGTGAGGAACAGACGTCTGTTTGTTCTCAGAGACGCTGTGGGTTCATGACGTTAGTTCTGTCCGCTCTGAATATCACAGTGTGCTGCGTCTGCTGGAGATTCCCAGAAAACACTTCTCTCTTCAGACGCCAGCAGGACGAAGCGTTACGGGTTCACACTGATTCATGTGAAATACTGCTGTTTTCATATATACTTACAATACATACACTTACATTAAATGCATTTGTGTACAAGCTAAATCTATAATAATTATTATTATTATTATTACCATTAAATACGTGTTTGTTAGTTCTGTGTTTTTACAGTGCAATAGTATTACTGCAACAATACATTATTTCTTAAATAATTTATATACATGAATAAAGTTATTCACGTTGGAAGCTGCAAACACATTTGAGCACTGGCGGGATCTTCTGAAGCGATTCATTCGAGTCATCTGTGTTCATTCTCAGAAGAGTGTCTGTGAGCTGGAGCTGTTATGAGACACTATTAAAGATGTAATGGACAATTAACCACAACTGATAACGAGCTTTCCTGCTTCCCACAATCCCACAGTACTGTTATTCACTGCTGATACCACAGCTGCAGCCGCAGGGCAGGTCTCTCTCATTCCTCAGCACAACTTCAACCTCTTAAAAGAGCCTGTGACTCCAGAGGTCAGAGGTCACGGAGCAGAGGCCGTCAGAGTAATTAGATAATGAGGCGTAATGACCTCGTGCCCTGACCGCTCACTGTCTTCACTACATGAGCAGCTGTCTACTGAGGGAGCGTTGTGGAAACGACTCAGAGATGAGAATTCAGATGAAAGTACTTTATTGACAGGATGCAAACATAATCAAAGAATCTTACAAAGTGTTCATTAGACTCGAAGCAGGAAATAAACACCAGTGCTGAAGAAGATAGGAGTTTCCCGGTCTAATAAAAGAACCAATAGTTCAAACCTTCGTAATGTTTGAAGAAGTAAAGGTCTTTTCAGCTGAAGTAAACAGAACAGAAGCACAGTGACGCTCAGTGCATATGCTCCTAATATTCTTACATTCTGGTTCCGTTCAGTAAAGCAGTTATCAACATGTTTCATCAACACTTGTCTCATGTCTATCTGATCTTCTCTTAAACTCATCCTGCTCTCAAACGAGTCCTGTAGACCATGATTCAACACTCATCTGCTTCGAGGTCGTCTCGTTTGACTGCTGGTTATATCTGGACCTCTTTGACCTTTGACCCTTCTGTGTTTGGCTCTGCTGCTTGATGTCGCTTTTTAGGAGAGAGTGACATTAGCAGGTCGTGTGACCTTTGACCTCCCAACACTATGATCCTCACAAGAGCACACTGCTGAAGTCTAGATGCTGAGTCTGTTCTGTGAATTAAATCAGAGGCGTGTGTCAGAATATCGTTGACCCAACAGTCTGTCTAACTATATAAATATCACATGAATATTACTTCAGAAATATCAGGATAAATATGTGTAGATAAACAAGTTATTCATACTGTGTAACATTTTTCTCTAATCTACCAATGAAAATATTTTCTGAATGAATCATTTTTGATGAATCAGTCATTTGAGCGAATCAGTTGAATCAATGACTCGAGCAGAAAGAGCTAGTTTTATATTTCAAAGTAATCTGGTATTTTAATATCCTGAATATGTGAAAGCAGTGTAAATACATGTGAACGCTGTTCAGACGCTGCTGCGGTGTGGAGATGATGTTCATCTGATCATGTTATTCTAACAGGTTTGGACGAGATGTTGCTTTCAGAAATACACTCTACAATATTAATATATTTCTGTCATAATGTAAGTTGAATGGAAATTTTTCCTTAAGCAGGTGAAGTAGTGGAGTTCTCAAATTCTGTAATATACTCTTAAATGACATGATATATATATATATATTGAGATGTTGTCTGTATTTTGCTGAAATCATAAGGCTCTGTAGCTAGCAGCGCGTCATCAGGATCAGATCTCCTGCAGTAAGCGTGGTGTTACCGGAGTAAAGCTGAGTCTTCAGAGGATGGAGCAGCTCTTCATGTTCTGATGATGAAAGGGCCCCGGGCCCCTGCAGGTCTCTGTGATAATGAGGCCCCTACCCATCATCCTCTGCTGTTATTCCTCAGAGCAGACTTCCAGCAATAATAAATATCAGATGAACAGATTCACCTCACAGTGGAGGACTGATCAAGAGCTCGAGGCCCATGTCTCAGAACTAATGAGAGCTTTTCATGAAACAATTGAAGGATTTAAGAAAGGATTTAATGGAATTAACGATGAAGGAAAGAGTAATACACCATCTGGATATTATGTAAATCAATTCAGTTCAACTATTAGCCAATATTGTTGTTATACGCATGTTCACTCTTAATTCTGTGCTGATTCTAGTGCTGTGTGTCGCTGAAAGGGATGCTGGGTAACAGTGTCTTCACGTTACAGCACTGAGATTAATCAGATTACACTCAGTATTATAATGAATAAAATGTATGTCACTCAAGGTCAGGACCTCCTCCTCCTCAGACTTAATAACTGAAGTCAAATGTATAGAAGCCTTTATTTGTCTGAAGAAGTGCCTTGAGAAGCGCTCTCTTCAGCTGCTGATGATGACCCAGCACCTGGGTAACAGATAACCAACCCAGAAAGGAGCCAGTGGTTTATAGAGGGTGTGAACAGGTCAAATATGAAATGAAGCCCCGCCCACTTCACTCTGATTGGCCGTCCCGGTCGTCTTCACGCCGTTCTGAGCTGAAAGTGTGTGTGTGTGTGTGTTCAGGACGGAGGGATGCTGGTCAATAACCCCACGGCTCTGGCCATCCACGAGAGTCAGTGTCTGTGGCCGGACGTCCCGCTGCAGTGTGTGGTGTCTCTGGGGACGGGACGCTTCCGGAGCCCCAGGAGCAGCAGTGTGTCTAGCACCAGCCTGAAGACCAAGCTCAGCCACGTCATCAGCAGCGCCACCGACACCGAGGGTCTGTTCTGAGCTTCCTGTTAAAGCAGTCATGTGACTTCAGCTGTCAGATCCCGGAAGTTTTATTTCAAATGTTTGTTTTATTTTATAAAGTTAATATTTGGCTTTCTGCCTTTCCATCCACATATATTTATTCTGACATTTATTTATAGTTTTAATTAAGTTAATGATAATTAGTGCACGAACACATCCACGAGCGGCGTGTTACCCAGAAGCCTTTGCTCGAGATTAAAGCTGCTCTGGCGCAGGTCATTTATAAATCCTGATGAATTCCCTTCACACACACACACACACACACACACACACACACACACACAGCTGCTGAAGTTATGTGTTATTAGTGATTGATGATGTAATGATGAGATGGACTGAGCCTCGTAAGCAGAATCAATCTGTGTTTGTTATTTTGAAATGATTCCACGAGTGATTCATGTTATATTGCAATGAACCGCAAACATTCATTTTCATATTTCATTTGATATTTTATGCTATATTTAGCAATACTAATAGAATAGAGCAGTATGTGTAGTAAGTTAATTTAGCAATGGAAATGGAGAAAAGTACTAACTAGGTTAGTAGGTTAGTGTGTTAGATGCAGCAGTGACTGATTCTGTGTGTGTTTTAGAGGTGCACGCTCTTCTGGACGCTCTGCTCCCGCCGGACACATACTTCCGCTTTAACCCCTTCCTGAGCGAGGAGGTGTCTCTGGACGAGAGCCGGCCGGGGAAGCTGGAGCAGATGCAGGACGAGGGTCTTCAGTATCTGGACAGAAACCAGCAGAAGCTCCAGAGAGCCGTCAGAGAGCTGTCCAGAGACAAGAGCTCCGTCCAGAGACTGACCGACTGGCTCCGGCTCAGAGCGCTCATGAACTACCCATGAGCCTCCTCTCAGCCGGATCAAACCTCACAACACATCTACAGCGCCGAGACTCGTGAAGACTCACACCAGCACGGAATAGACATTACATTACAGTTTACTACATTTTCATTCAGTTGTTCATTTATTTTATTTTTCTATGTAAAAGTTTATTTAAATTTTACATTTTATTTTGCTGAAACACGACAGAATCACTGTAGAAGAGAAACTCTAGCACAGAATCAGATTCCTACATGATTTTCTCCTCATATAATCTGCAGAGCACTAGAAGAAGACTTGAATAACGCACTCATTCCTCGACGCTCAGAGGAGTTCATCTACAAAGGCTTTATGTGACACTAGAACACAACTAAAGACTCTTCATCAATCATGACATCACTGATGACATCAGACAGTGTGTAGATAAACTAATGATTTTAACAGTATTAGGTTTATTTCCTTTTTATTTGTTTTAGTGTTTTTTTATTTTATTTCCATATAGTTCTTCATCTTATTTCAGTTTGTTTGCAGTTCTATTTTTCAGAAGTATTAGTATATTATTTCAGTTTTATTACCTCACGATGACCTTTGACCTCAGCATCACTGACCTCCTGTATCAGTGTGTACTGTACCTCTCTCTCAGGATCAGACTAGCTCAGTTCATCCCAGAATAAGCTCTGGATGAGATGATGAAGAGTTAGCCTGATACCGCTGCTCCTGATATTTGACTTTAATAAACGATGATGTTTCCTCCTGGAGGTGTGTGTGTGTGTGTGTGTGTGTGTTTTCTTCATCAGTCTTGTGTCTGGAGATCTTCATCTGTGGGATTCTTCCAGATCTTCTCAGAATACTGCGTCTGAATCATCACTCACTCAAGGGAAGATATTCAGAGATGTACCTGAGCACCAGAAAATACTACATTGTAATGTTCTGCTTTACTCTGGTTTATCTGTAGACATCAGAACGAGGACGTGGTGTTGTCTTCTGAAGCTGCTTCATCTGCTGAAGAATCATACACACGTTATGAAAACCACACAAGAGTTCAGAGTTCAGGTCCAGTGCTCTTTCAGACCGGAGGACAAAAAACATCCAAAACACTTCGTCAGTGCAATAAAACAAATCAGTGCATATGTAATTATATGATGTCACATTTGCATATTTAAACATTCCATTTCAGAAAACTTTTGTTAAGTAACTGGGTGTGTGTGGTTATCCTGCTGTCTGACCTCACTATATGTGTGTTTGGCTGTCTGTGATGTTTTTGGACGTAGATGGTTCTGCTTGTGTGTGTTTGTGATGTTCTGGTCGTCGGTGTAAGCTGGGATCGGCTGTAGCTCTTATCTTCTGAAGGGTTTGTGCTTCTGCTGCAGTGACATCAGCTCTTCATCTGTGTCTCAGACGGGACGCCCGGCTGATCTCAAATTGAATTCTGGGAAATGTCCAATGACTCCTGAAGTTCTGCATCATCCCACTGCACTTCCACAAAGAACAGAGAGATCTCTCACCGCACACACCATAAATCACCAGGATTATTATTATTATAACGGGATATTTTCTGGCAGTGTTTTAAATAACAGTAATATTACATAAAAAAAGAGTTATCCATCTTTAATAATGTTCAAGTACAAAAACACTATAATCGTCACTTTCAGAGAAGATTCAGAAGAACATTCTCATAATGTTGCAAAATTATACGTTGAAGAATACACTGAAGAAAATTATTTACGAAAGAAACCCGCGGAAACTGTTAGCTGGAAAAGACTCAGTTTTAACCGTGAATACATTTTGTATAAACATCTATTCATCTTTCAGCAGTATATGCTGTGCCGAGAACTACTCTGCGTATCATATGCACGTTCATTCTGCGCATCAATACCACGAGTTTTTATTTGTCGTACTATTCATACACACCTTCATGAATTCAGTGCTGCTTCTCTCTATGTGTGTGTGTGTGTGTGTGTGTGTTAGCGTCTGCTGCTGGTCCCAGTTCAGCTGAGCCCTGCGCGTCCCCGAGGCTCATGCGCGCGCGCGAGATCCGCGGGTCCAGCAGTCAGTCGCAGCGCGGGACAGACGGAGACGGTCACGGTACCGGAGCAGAACCGAGCGGATCGAGCGGGTTTATCAGGTCAGTACTTCTCTTATATTCCGCTTTAATCGCGTTCTTGCTGAGTTTGACGCGGGAGCGCTGGACTGGACAAATGTGTCAGAATCACTCATTTCTCGCTCCTCGCATGATTATGAGCTACATTATCTGACATATGATATTTAATGAGGGAATATTGTCCGATGTGACAGTCTCAGCTGATATTTCGGTCTTATTTGCTCTCATCGGTGTGAGTTGGTGTCGTTTATTAATCCGATTGAAGTGTCTGACGGGCACAGATGCTGTGAAGTATAATATATGACTGTAATGCTCAGTGTTTTATTGTGTGGTGTTGTGTTTTATTGTGTGGTGTTGTGTAATGTGATGTAATGTGATGAGGTTGTAGTAGTTGTGGTGTTGCGTTCAGGTGACGCGAGCAGGTGCAGCGCGGGCGCGCGCTTTGAATCAGCTGTTATACGATTATTTTCATTTAAATTATGATGTACTTTTCCCCCCTTTATTTGTTCAAGCTGAATGGAAACCCAACAGGGTTATTTCAGTTAGTGCCCGAATTACAGCAGTGGTTTTGTTCTTGAACTAGTTAGTGTAAGTTATATAGAGAAAAAATAAGCTAGGTGTAAAATAGGGATTATTTATGCTATAAAATAGATTTATTTTAATATTTAATTATATGAAATAATAAATAACATAAAAATTATTTGAATAACTAAATTATAATACACATAAATTATATTTAAAAATATATAAATGATGTGTGTATATATATCACAGAATATATACATACATATATATAAACACACACATATATGATTGTGTGTGTGGTGTGTGTATTTTACTATTCACCCCCCCAACCCATTTTTTATTTTACATTTTATGATCAAAAATAAGGTAATAAAAAAGGGTAATAAAAGGTAAAACTTTATAATACTGTATATGTGTGTGTGTGTGTGTGTGTGTAATGTGGAGAGTGTCAAGTTCATGTTTAATTTCTGGTGACCCCCCTCACACACACACACACACACACACACACCACATTCCGTTACTGGGTCACATCTCCCAATTAATAGAATGCTAATGAGCGCGGCGCTGTATTGTGTGCTGATCCGGAGCGCTTCAGGTCGACGGGACAATAGCAGCTCAACCGTCCTGTGTCTGTCAGACAGAGAGTGTGTGTGTGAGATCCATGACCAGCAGACACGTGTTTGTTTGTGTGTTTCAGACACGGATGAGTGTGTGTCGTGGGAAAGAAGCGTGTCGTAGGATGCCAATGCTGCTTATTCCAGCCGTGGGCTGCTGAGGCATGCTGGGTATTCTGACGCTCAACAAACCCATAAAGATGACAATAACACACACACACTGAGTCCTGACGTCATGTCGATTCCTGTCTCTGTGTGTCATATTAATATTTTCATCAGGGAGCTGATCTCTGCTCCGGTGGCCTAGTTTTGTCACCAAATCCTGCTCCAGAAACACTTTCAAGCAGATTCTCCCTTGGACCGACTCGCTCTTTAAAGTCTAAAAATACCTGCACAGACTCCAGATGTGATATAAACTGAGCTGACAGCTGGAGCTGAGACGGACAGTATACAAACAGATTCATAAGATATACTGTATGTACACTAGACTGCTCTGAAAGAAGATTCTCAGAGCTGAGCTCTTTCAGTAATGTCTCGAAATCAAGATCTGAGCATCAATACTTCATGATGTTCAGCTCGTCTCTTCTTGTTTTACATCATTTCTCTTTTGCATCTGATTCAGGGTGCTTCTGAATAATTGCATCTGGTTTGCATCTCATTATAATCTCTCTTTCGGGCATCTTTGAAAGTACATTAATGCACAGTGATATTTAAACATGAGTTTTAGTTGCTACGAGACCGTTCCTATCCTTCTGATTCATTCAAAGACGAATCAAGTAAAGTGATAATGGTTAATCGTTCTGTGTCTGATGGAGTTTCCATGAGGATAATCTACAGAATCAACAGATCATTAATCAGTGGAAGCTGACCGACTGACTGGACACCTGATCTTATTACAGACACTTCAGCAGTAAATCAGTAAATGGACATGAGCTAATGATGTTAGTGTGAAGCTGAAAGTGACCGGTCCTCATCCTCCGGTGTGTTTGAGGTCAATCAGACGGACGCTGTGATGACAGACTATCAGCTACGAGAGAACACACACAGAGACAGGCCTGGTGTGTGTGTGTGTGTGTGTGTGTGTGTGCCGGGGGGAAGCGCAGGACAAAGACGGTCTGTCTGCTGCGGGTCGTTGTTCTCGTCTTTATCTTCAGTAGGAGGGTTTGGGGGACAGGGCTCTGGAATGTCCTCTTTCCCAGCATGCACCGCTGCACTCAGTGTGACCTCTGTGTGACGGATGCTGGAGTGTCCAGCGCAGGGACGACGTCTTCACCCATACCCTGGCCATTCACTCACACTGAGCCTGATCCATCACCTGTAAAACCAGCAATAGTCCTTCACAGCCAATCACTTTCAAGCAGGAATATTTCAGTTAAAGTATTTCTGTACTTTATAATTTAATGTATAAAGACTCAATTTATACTCTAAAAAAAAAAGAATATTACCATATTATTTTTAATATTAGTTTATTAACTATTAAATGTACAAAGGCATTGGAAACATATTTAGTTTCTGTTAATTATTATTATTATTCTACTACATTTTTGCAATAATATTATTATACTTTTAGGTGTATTATTTATTTATTTTAATTACTCACATTTTATTATTTTGATAAACTTTTGATATTATTTTAAATTGAAGTAATATTTCACAATATTATAGTATTTTCTGGATTTTAATCTAATAAACGCAGCCTTGATGAGCAGAAGAAACATCTTTAAAAAATAGTAAATATCTTACTGTTCTAAAACTTTTGAGTGGTGGTGTATTATTAATTTATGTACTCACTTCATACCTGAAATGAATTACTCACATTTTCCACTTATTTGTGTATTTTAATACAATATTTATTCATTTATATTTTTAAATGACTTTACAAATATTTGTATTTATCTAATTTTTATTTTGATTTATTATGTGTTTATTTGAATCTAATCAGTTTTTAACAATTAAGTTATTCATTTAAAGGAATATTTATCCTATTTGTTGTAGTATAATTAATTTTTACTCTGTTCTTCTTTTGTCTTGCCGCGCCAGAAGCCTATGAAACTCAAGGTCTATAAAACATAGCAGATGATATTTGAGCTGTAAAATGCCAAAATGAGGCAGAACAAGTGCATTACTATTAATGTGATTTTGTTCTGATGGATGTTTTTGATGGAGGTTTAGTGTGTTTGAACAGGCTGTGACTGGAGGAGATCATGATCATAATATATCTGCAGTGTGAGAATTCACAACAACACAGAGACGCTCAGTTCAGGCTCTCCAAATCCTCCTCGCATTTGCATAATCTTAAGAGGCCCGAGACACACACTCGCTCTCTCTCTCTCACACACACACACACACGGCCCACTTGTGCAGTTTAATTGCTCAGCAAACA
The DNA here is from genome assembly GCA_032357475.1 of Enteromius thamalakanensis. Taxonomy (NCBI): domain Eukaryota; kingdom Metazoa; phylum Chordata; class Actinopteri; order Cypriniformes; family Cyprinidae; genus Enteromius; species Enteromius thamalakanensis. The sequence continues at coordinate 151,099 of JAUCMT010000059.1, forward strand.
CAGCAGTGCAGCTTCATGCAGCGTTTCTTCTGCAGACTGTTCTTCACGAGCCCTTAAACAGCCTCCATCTGTCTGAAAAACAAGAAGGAAATGAAAACTGTACAATCTTCACTGTAAAAACGGACTATGTTTTACAAGACAAGTCTTTCTACTTCCTTTCTCTGTAAAATTTATTACCAATTTTGGAGGGATAATTGTTATGCAGTAAATTCAGTGCTGCCATAAGTTCCTTCAACAACAGAAACCTATGTAGATATCCAGTCTAACAGAACATGGCTGCGTAAGCAGAAAGATGGTTTGGTTGCGGTGTGTTGGGGGCTCTTGCTGTTTGTGTTATTGAGCTGTAATGCAGGTCTGATGGACAGATTGTCTCTATAGGGATCTCTATAGATCTCAGATTACAGATGGAGAGAAACGCATCGGGAAGAAAACACCTCTCGTTTACCGCTGTGTGCTTCACGCGTGAACAGCGAGGGGTTTTTAATCCAGAGAGGCTGACAGCTCGGCCCTCTCCTGTGCTGAGACCAATCAGCCTTTCTTCACAATCCTGGGAACCTTCTAATGAGGCCAGCACCAGCTGCTCTGAGGACAGTTTTGCTCAAAGTTTACAGTATTATGCTGTAAAATACATGATGTCTGTGGGTAACAATGCAGGTCTTGTTTTGTTGTTCCATTGCTGGCTGAAATCATAATCTCCCTCCTCTAATCTTCGTCTGGGCTTGGAAACGCTTATGAGAGATTGAGGTCAAAAACCCATTAAAATCAGCACTTTAGAGCTGAATCAAATGAAAAACGCATCAATCTGGAGAGAGCCAGGCAGTCACGTGACCCCAGGAATTCGAACGGGCCAATCAGAGCAGGCGTGAGGACAATAGGTATTAGGGGTGTTCTGCAGGAGCCTAATTCAGTGTGTCATCTGTGACACATTCACACTCACTGCTCTCAGATCAGTCTTACAGGCGCTTTCATTCTGTGACCAGTTGTTTTGCTTAGGCAAAGACACTTCAGGCAAACTCTATTTTGCTTCCATATCATGTCTTCTTTTAGACTAGTGGGGAAAAAAACATCTAAAATACACATTTAAGGCTTTTTTTGTTGGACTTTATCTACTTGCATCTGTAGATTTCAATTTCTACCCATATATTTAAAATTTTCTCTACTTCTCTACTTCAGCAGCACTGACATAAACCAAAACTTAGAGATATATTCCTCTCTATATTCTGAAGGTTTCTACTGAGGGGTTTGTTAAGATATCATTCACACTGGTTTATACAGCATTTTATTAGTTAAAAACATGGCGAAATGCATATATTTAAAGGTAATATAGTTTGTTTCTCCACTTCAGCAGCACTGACATACACCAAAACTTACAGATATATTTCTCTCTATAGTCTGAAGGTTTTTACTGAGGGGTTTGTTAAGATATCATTCACACTGGTTTATACAGAATTTTATTCTTAAGAAAACATGACAAAAATGTACTTTTTATTTGTCTTGACAAATTGACTTGAGTATTTTAGGATTTATGGTGTGATAAAAAGAGAAATCTTAAATCAAACAAGAATTTTGATTTTGGCATTCTGGAAATGCTTGCAAATTAGTGCAGATGAAATGCTTCACTTAAATGCAATATTTCTGAAACACAAAAAATGCAAAACAAGTTTAAAATACAAGTTTGCTAAAAATTCATTTGTGGAGCCTTTAGAGATGCTTACCTTATACAGTATGATATTAATCTTAATGGTCATCATTTATGAAACAGCATATTTTTCGAATTTTAAACAAAACAAAAACAATAAACTTTTTTAACAGATTTGGGTGCATTTTCCTTATTTTCAGTATAATTTTTTGTTGCTTCCTAGATTAAGTTAGTGTTTCATTAGAGGTTCTTCAGGACAGTGTGCTGGTTTGTAGCACATTAGAAAAGATAAAGGGTTGTTGTTTTAGAATCAGAATCACAGTCACAGAATTAGCTTTATTGCCAGATATGTTTTAAGAAGAACCTTTATTTTTGGCAGTTCAGATAACCTCTGTGTGTGTTTGTTCTCTGCTCTGCCGCGGTAATTCATCAGTATGACATGAAGAGAAACACCTCCAGCTCTCAGACTCATGCACTCTCATTACAGTCTGTTGATGTTTGTCTGAGAACGTAAAGCAGTTGTTTGCCAGAGTGAATAAATGTCCAAGTCTTGAGGTGAAAGATTAGAATATAATTACTCGTAATAACTATAATCAGTCATAATGACGCTGAGCCTTGCATGTTGATCTGGAATCATACTGCAAACAATAGTTTATTATTAAAGATTATTAGAGCATGGGCTTTAACAGTCTTTTTCCATTAAAATGTCACTTTAATTTGTCATTATTCTACACCATTTTTTCAGTGTGTGTCTTCTGTGCTGGAACATCACATACATTTGGGCTGTTTTAGCTGGTTGTGTTCTTCTGTTGATCCCAGCTTCCTCTCATAAACCCTAATGGCTGGTGTATGGTGAGCTGACATGTAGCTAAAGTGAGTTGGTGTTTGCATCTGGTCATTACGGGTCAGCGCTTTACCTCATGTCATCAGGTTACTGTGTTCCTGTGGCTAGGCAGAAGGTTTCAAGCAGCGTCTAATAGAGGTCTTTCAGAGCTGGCCCGGATCTCCAGGGAGCTCGAGACCAGATCTCCCTCTGAACGGACCTCAGAGAGTAATGTGATTGACCTGTCTTCAACATGTTTTAAAAAGGAATCTAATCAGGGACTCACTGTACGTTTGACCTTTTTATGGATTTTTTATTAAATGATAATCTCAGACATCATCACAGTGTGCCCATTCATATAGATTTTCAGAACGTTCCTGCAAGATTCTCTGAAGCTTATAAACCAGTAATGTTACAGTATCAATACAGTATCTGAATGCTTTAATCATTTAATTGATAATTAATTGATTTAATTGTAGGTTAATTATTGTGCTGTTCTCTAATCTAATTCCTATGATGTTTGCAAAATGATTCAATTGAATGTTCCCTTCACATTTGCAGAACTAAGAAAAAACATCTTTGAAATATTTAAAAACTGGACGTTTTGAACTTTCAGATAAAGGTTGTCTTTGTTATTTTGATACAGTGACGTCAGTACTCTGGATATTCGGTGTTGATTCACGGTTTTTCTTCCTGCTGTGTGAATGTAGTAGTTCTTCTCAGTCCAGATGGAATAAAGCAAAGCGTCTCTCGTGAACAGCTGTGCTAGCGTGCGCACATTTATTTGATTTACTCCATATTATCAGCTTTTTTCTTTACATCTGTCACTGAAATTCTTTAATTTGAGAGTCTGCTGCTCCATGTGCTTACAGATGTGCTCTCAGACGAGTTCATATGAGCAGAGTTAAGGACAGCTGGAGAAATGAACAATCCCACAGACGCAGTGAGATTAGGACCATGATCCTCTGCTCTGAACGCGTAAAGCCTGCCGTTTAGCTCTCGCTCTCTGCTGGCCTTCGGCCGTCTGACTGTAAACCCATGTCTTCAGAAACACTGGAGGACGTTAGGTTGAGTTAGTGCTTCGTCAGAGCAGCTTGTGTTTCCACTGTGTCTAAATACAGGCAAATAATCAAATATAGCTTCCGTTTACATTTCCCTGAAGGTAACTACCATCTTGAAATTGTGATTCTGATTAAAATAAATCAATTAAAAAAGTATGCACTTGAAAACATGTATAAAATTGTCTATACAATTAATATATGATAGATTTCTGAAGACATTTCAGATATATTTTATAAGAAAATTTAAAGCGACGGAATCTTACAACTGCTTCGAATTAATCGTTTAAGAATCTCTGGTGATATTAAACACATATTTAGAGAAAACGACCGCGCATGCATGTAAACGTCTTGTAGGAGACTCCCAAAACAATATTAGAAGCCTTAAGTTATTCAAGCATACCTGACACACATTGTGTGACATTAAAGTCACACCCATTATTAATTGTTTGTTTCTCATTGATGTGGAGGGATTCCCTCCGACTCTAATGTGTTCTCCTGGGAATCTCTGTAGGGGTCCAGAGGAAGGCGGATCCGTTGTGGCTGTGAAAGGCGGAAGCACACACCCCTCTCAGCGTAACTAGACACGGCTGGTTTTGTTAACCTGTAACGTAAGCTGCCGTCTTTATTAAAAGCAGCGGCTCTGTGTTTCGGACACACCTAACAGATGCTCACGCTTTCATTTCCATGTATTTGATTTGTGTGGCGTGGGAGTGAAGACATCCAGTGCAGCAGGAGGGATAATCACTCCAGATCCCGCATGTTTACTTGGGCCGGTTAAAAGCGTGGGTTAGTGAAATTGAACGGGCCGACTGTGATTGGATTCTCCTTGGTAGAAAAAAAATCCAATTAGCCGTGCTGTGCCTGCGGTCGGACCTGCTGGGATTACGATCCGTCTAAAGTCCTGCGAGAGAGTGATAAATACAAAACACCCCGCCGGAGCCCGTCCCGAGGGTCTGGAGGAGACACGTCTGAAACACACACAGCAGAACTTCATCTTTATCAAAACTACATTGTTTATATCAATTAATATATAATATTGAGATTAAAGATACAATTTTTTCTATTAAAAACAAATACATGTAAATTATTTTACAATATTTATAAAGGTCACATTTATTGATGTTAATATTTTAAACATTAATATTGAAATATTACACATTACAAAATATTTATATTAAAGTGTATATTATTTTTATTCTTACATGTATTAAAAGCAAATTACACATAACATATTATATGAAATCTTTATATTAAGCTGAATTATTTGTTTGAATAATTTTAAAACAGTTCTAAATTAAAATGTTATTTATTTTATTATTCCTCGTAAGAATAAATTAAGCAGACTATTTTAAAGTATTCATCTTAGTGTATACAATTATTTTAATATTTCTAATTAATTAATGAAAATATGATGACAAATTTATAAATACATTATTATATAAAATACAATATTACAATACACAGTATGTGCAATGTTTTAAAAAAAATAATATTTCTATTAAAACGAAATAATATATATATATTATAAAGTAATTATATTTAAATATTCAGTTATTTTTATTAATATTTCTAATTAAACATATTTTTTCATGAGTAATATTTCTATATAATATCTATATGTAACTATATTTAATGAAATTGAAATTGTTAGAGGACAATTTTTTGGATAATTTTGATACCTCAGGAACAATACACACTTGACTTATTACTAAAACCTAAAACATTCCCAAGCGTAGGGCTGCACGATAACAGAAAAAATTATCATCACAATTATTTTACCTTACATCCGTAAACTCCGCCCATAAAAACAGTTTGGTCTTTATACTGTAAAACTAACTGATCGTAGGTCATGAATATCGTTATTGTGATAAAAATACGATTAATCATGCAGCTCTACCCAAACGTGTTTGAAAGTTAGAACTAACAGTGCTGGTGCTGGTGCTGGTGCTGGTGCTGGTGTTGGTGCTGGTGCTGGCTCAGTGAGAGAGAGATGCCAAATACACCTGTGCGGTCCGTCTGTGTGTACGTCTGTGTAGGAGTCTTATGTAATGTGTTGCAAATCACAGAATCACCAACTGCTTTGCCAAATTGAATTTTACACCCAAACGCTTTCATTTCTATCTTTTATTTCACATTCAATAAACAAATGCGGCATGAATCTTCAGGAAGGAGAATCAGCGTCTCGTTAACCGTGTGTTGATATTCAGCTCAGATATCCCGGCCGTGGCTCTCTTCAAACACGTCTGCAGGAGATTTCGAGTCATGCGCTGGGAAACACGCTCAGGGCTGATTCTAGCTTGTGCTGGCAACAAAAGAGGTGAAATGTAATTAGGGCTGAAGGCGGGTTGAGAAGCCTTTGAAAACACAAGTTACAAATTCCCCAGCCTTCAGTTCTTCAGCATTTGCATGACAATCAAGAGAAAGCTCGGGAGCTTCTGAAGCCGGGCGAGGTTAAGCGATTTAACAAAGCCTCCCTTCGACGTGTCCCGTTCAATCTCTGACTTATTTTACACCTTCAGCGTTTACTCGGCGTCTGAGGTTAAAAGCTGTGCGTCTCTCGGCCTTCAGCAGGCGTTTACGAGGTCGTTTTGGTAGGAATAATGAAATGTGTCTCCAATCAGTTGCCGTAGACATGCTGTGCTGCGCTTGTTCTTCTGACAGTGAAATATGTGTCTCACATTGATGATGTCAGCGTGTCAAGAGCCTCTTCTGGCTGTAGATGTGTGGCTGTTGTCATGGTGAGCTGAAAACGCAGTGTCTTAAAACCTTTTTTGTGACAGCATGAGGGATAATATTCATTAGAAGCATGTGACCATTGACTTTGAGGCTTTCATATTTCATGAGCTTGTTTTATGTCATCCTCATACTTTTCGTACGTTGTTGGGTTTTCTAGTGAACTAGTCATTCAGAGCTAGCAGGAGCTTGTTAACTTGTTAAACGAGGCTCCGGGGAGCATTTAAGTGGTTTAAGACCTTCATCCCATTTCCACTCATTACAGTGTGTCTGTTATCCAATTAATAGAACACCTGATTGGCCTCCTACACCTGGATTCCATTAATGCAGAAACGGCCAGAATGACTCATGTTATTAATCGTGTCACTTTTTGGCAATAAAAAGGTAATGTGAAATGACGGCTTTCCATTAAACAACATTATGCGGCTAAAACGTAACTTTTTGTTTCTCGTGATAATACATAGCAGCGAATTTTGCCGCGAGGCTGGAATAAACACAAGCATCAACCGAGTGAGCGCTGTCAGCTTCAGTGCCGTATCAGAGCCGGACGGCACCGCAGACGTGTGCAGTTTAAACTGTCTATGCATTAATGGCAGGAAAGCCCTTTAAACTCTTGAACAAACATGCATTAAGTGTTTCTTGGAGGTTATAATACAGTGACGAATGATCATATAACTTTTTACATGTGATCTATAAATGCGAAAAACCCGTTTGCGTTGCAGTTTAGTGAAATACTCCTTTTTCTAATTGCCTGTAAAAAATTTTTTTTTTTACGATTATATGGTTTTTACGTATTTCCATTAGGCATATTTTCAATTCGCAACTGGCTATTGTCAGCTTTGACAGTTAAGTGAAACATTGGAAATGACTTTGTAGCAGTGAAGGGTAACAGTTGTAATGTAAAATGTAAAATTGTAGTGGATAATTGTAACAGCTTTAGCACTTAAATGCAACATTATAGCAGATGAGAGCAACGTTTGTGGTGGTTAAATGGAACAGCAGGCAGTAATTGTAACATAGTAGCTGGTAATATTGTAGCTATTAAATGTAACATTTGCAGCTGTTATATGTAGCTTTTTAGCCTTTGAAATGTGTAGCTGTGAAATATAATATTGTAGTAATTAAATGTATCTTGTGTAGCAGTAACAGTAAGTGTAACAGTAGTCATCAGATGGAACATTTGTGGCAGTTAAAAGTAACATTTTAGCAGTTGAATGTAGAAGGTAAATGCATCTTTTGTAGCACTTCAGTACGTGTAATAGTAAGCATTAAATGTAACATTTACAGCGGTTAAAAGCAGCAGTTTAGCAGTGGAGTGTAAGGTTTGTAGCAGGTAGAGACTGTTGTTAGTATGGATGAAGTACACAGCAGCAGTAGTGAGTGTAGTGTGCTGCAGAACATCACAGCTGACGGTAATGTGAAAGATTCTTGGCGTTGGAAGTCACTTACGCTCCTGGCAGACACTTTGAAAGAGTTGAGAGTGAATGGAGGTATTGTTGACTTTCAGGCCGTGTGAGCACCCCTACCTAACGCTGACGGCCCTGCCTGGATGCTGAATGCTCGGCCTGCTGGGATCAGAGTCTTGGACTCTATTGTGGAGAATGGAGAGAGTGGGTCTGTCTGGTCAGAGGTTGATGGACCTCCTCCTGCTCCATGTCACGGTCAAAGTCTCTGCTCTCAATGGGACAATGCATTTTTACCATGCCATAAACCAGACACTGAAGCCAACATGACAAAGCAGGGAACATGACGGGTGTTTATCATGAGAAAGAGCGCCCGGCGCTGTGTGTGGTGCTTCAGAAGGGTCTCCACCTCTCCATTGGGTGGCTCATTGTACTTCCTGTCCGCTGATGATTGGTGGACTCTGACAGGCTTTGTGTTCGGCTCCTGATGATTGGTCGGGCAGTGATTCCTGGCATTTGGTATGTAAAGAACAGAAGTTCCTGAATGAAGGAAGCTCTGGAGGTTTTTACTGACGCTGGAACTCATTCATGCAGATGACATCAGAGACCGAACGTGAGCGTAGAAGAACATTCCTGATTATACAGACTCTTTTGAGTTCTGACGGACGTCAAATATAAAGTGCTTAATGACTCTTGTATTGTGTTTATTTCACCAAAACTCAATTTTTTATATTCAGTGAAAATGAAAAAATTTCCAGAATTCAAACACAGCACATATTTAATATATAAATATTTTAATAACTTGAAAAGTTCAAATGTGTGATTTAAATCCATTTTGTTTAGGTTAATGGTAGTTTTGTGTGTAGCAGACAATTTTATAAAAATATATTTCTATACAAGAAGTGTATAATATATAAATGCTGTATAATATTGTGTAGGTACAATGATCTAAAGTGAAAACGCAGTGTGATTAATGTGTCTAAGGTGATCTCACAGTGTTTTTAGTAATAAATGTCACACAATGATGACTGAATGTTGCTGGAAAACCTGTCAGAAGTTCATGTAGAGTCCAGTAGTGTTGACCTCTGTTTCTGTGAATCTTCTAATCAGAGTCGTCTGAACACCCCTCCTCTCAAACCAGCTGAAAAGAGTTAACAAGCCCTTCAGTCCTAACAATACGAGCACATTTAGAGCGCTTGACGTGCGTTTACTGACCGACAGCAGCTGATGTTCGTTTGTCTAGCTGCTTCTGTTATCTGAAGTAAAGCAGCTCTTGAGTTTAGTCTGATTAGTCTGTGTTGATCCAACTAATCTGTTAATTAATCAGTGAAGGAGACGTCTCTACGACTGACCAAACGCTTCCCATGATCCTGTGTGCTTGAGACGCTCTGTTTGAGAGGAAGGATTTACTGAAGCTGAAGCAGATGTTTGAGTCAGCAGCTGTGCTTCTGAAACACTGACCTCTGCAAAACACAACATTCACTACGCATGTCCTCGCTGACCACACCTAAACACACACACACACACACTCTCTCACACACACACACACACACACACTCTCTTACACACACACAGTGGGTCTCAGTTTAACACTGAATCACTCAGCTGGTGAGTTGTTTTAATGAGTCATTTGTGAGCCGTATGACTTGCTGAGTCTCATTTCAGAAAAAAAAATACTGTCACTTCATTCCTTCTGAGACTGCAGCTTTTGAAATAAGACCCAGCCTATAGAGCACAGGCATTATCAGTCTGAATCATAGACCGAAGAGCTTAGATAACTCACTGAATCATTTCAAACCATTAAATAGACCAGTTTACATGACTCATTATTTAAGCTCAGATGGAATTAGTGCAGATGACTCACTGAATCATTTCAGATGACTCATTGAATCAGCTCAGATAACTGTCTTGAATTCTGACAGATGTTTTTGAAATGCTTCACACGTGAGCAGCTGGAGCGTTTGGAGTCGTGCTGAATGCTGTTCATGTCTGGATCTGCTTTTTATTAAAAACTCAATCAGACATTTTTCATGATAATGCTGTCAGACGCATATACACACATAATAAAGCTCTGCGCTCGATTCCAGTGCTGAGTGAGAATGCAGATGTGTGCAGACTCTTGCAGACGGCTGCGCAGACGCAGACACAGAAACAGCATCAGTCTGCGGTTACTGAGCTGTTCTTCACGTTTGTTGTGATGAACTAGTCATTGTGATTGCTCTAATAGTCAGTCGTCACAAATACAGGTTTGTTTTTCAGGTTAAACTGTGACCTGCTCCACATTCAGAAAGTGTTTTAGTGACCAGACCCATGAAGCCCAGCGCTTCAGGCCTAATGGGGTCCGATCGATAACCTGAAGCTTTTACTGCTGGATCCCATCCGTCCATCCATCTGCTGTGAGAGAGAGACATAGAAAATCAATGAGAGACTGAAAATGTGCCGATTTCCAGAGGCCGAATGGAATTATTATAAACTCATTCTAGCCTGCTCTTGGAAAAAAGAGAGTAATATCTGACCTGAACCAGTTTCTCGGCGGTGAAACCAGGACAAGCGCTGCAGCAGTGATGCAGAAACGGGTTTCACTGCAGAGCCCTGTTCAGGGTTACTCTAGCATCTGTGACACTGTATTCATATTCTATCAATGAAATCAACATAATTCCACACAATCTTTGTGTCTCTTTTGGAGCTTGAAGTACGGACAAAACCAGCAGAAAGACTGATCTGAATCTCTGGCAGAAGAGCAGATGAGTTCAGGGACTCGTTCTGGTTTGAAATGAAGGATTCAGTCGCCTGCTTTTAAACTGATTTTCACTCAGACTTTGATAGAAATTTCACAATTAATTGCTTTTGCAACCCTGACACTGTTATTGAAGTGAGCTGAATAATGACTGCTTTACAGCGGAATCCCATTGTTTTTAACCCTTGTGTTGTTAGGATTCCTACCTCAAATAATTGCTTATTATGTTATATTTTTATCAAATAATGGATTCAATCTTTTTGTCTACTTGTTTTCTTTCATTTAGGACTAGGGGTGGGCGATATACGGGTAGACACGAGTAACCGGTAGAAATTTGTCAACCGATCGTGGTTGAGATCACGTGACGTTTCATATATGATACATATTAACTTTGACAATGGAAGAAGCAGTGTTGCCAACTTCTAGACTTTGTCACTAGATTTAGATTTTTCCAGACCCCCTGGGTGACATTTTTCCAAAACAGCAACAAGTGACAAATCTAGCGACTTCTTGGACAAACCTTGTTCAGATATAAATTTCTATATTGTGAGATATATTGTTATCGAGGTAGAAAATTGCTTCTACCGTGATGGAAGATTTTAGTTTTATCGCCCACCCCTATTTAGGACTGGTTCCATGTTTCTATGTGCATCTGATTAATTGTAAGCCTCATCTATTTGAGAGTATGTACCTCAGTTTTGAGTGAAAAAAAATAGTGAAAATAGCATGAATACTTTACACAATATGAGATAAAAACTGACGAATAATCACCCAGTTTGGGGAAGAATAGAGTAAGAGTAACAACTAGTGTTCAGGAGAATGTTGTGTTTGTGTGTGTGTAAACTCATGCTATCTCACACAAAAATTCAGTCTGATAACATTAACTAGTATTTTTGGGAAAAAGAAAATCTTTGTGGGTCAAAAACGACCCCAACACAATATGGTGAATTTTTGTTAATTGGTGAAGTTTGCAACTAAAACTTGTAATAAAACACCAAATGAATTTGGTTTATTTTCTATAAATCACTATATAGAAATAAAGCAGAGTGTTCTGTGTGCTGGCAGTGCTGTTGTGTGTCCAGCTGGGGATCAGCTCGTGAGAGTTGATCTGGAAGCACATGAAAGTCTTCTGAACCTGTTCTGTGATCTGCTGATGCTGTTTGATTCTCACTCAGCATCTGTGCTCATCAGCACATGTTTAATTATCAGCACTCAGTTTGTGAGAGGCACGGATAGCACACTTTTATATGACTATTATAGCGTTTCAAATTGTTTTAATATTATATTCTAAGTTTTAGTATTTTTGTTGTTGTTTTAGTTTCATTAATAAACCATAATGTTTTTTATTAATGTTTTAAATGTTTTTATCTTGATATTTTCCCTTTTAGACGATATAGATTTCCCCTCGCCGCGCTCGCCCCGCCCTGCATACATCCCTTGCAGTCACACAACGAACATCAGGTTTAAAGGGGGTCGCACACCGGACGAGAAGCGCCCCGTCGCGCCATGTCTTTTAAATTCGAACACATTGTTTTTTATGGGTGTACGCACACCGGCGGCGCAATTCGGTGTCTGTCCGCGGCGCCCGGCTACGACTCAAGACGCTGTTAAAATTCCTGCCGCGCCACAGAGCGCCGCCTGCATTGTTATATATTAAATAACATCATATTTGTTTCAAATCGTTGTT
>JAUCMT010000059.1:163877-180220 GCA_032357475.1 Enteromius thamalakanensis
TTCTGATGGTTTAGTTCTAGTTCTGATAGTTTAGTTGTAGTTCTGACGGTTGTAGTTGTAGTTCTGATGGTTTAGTTCTAGTTCTGATAGTTTAGTTGTAGTTCTGACGGTTGTAGTTGCCGTTCTGATGGTTTAGTTCTAGTTCTGATAGTTTAGTTGTAGTTCTGACGGTTGTAGTTGTAGTTCTGATGGTTTAGTTGTAGTTCTGATGGTTGTAGTTGTAGTTCTAATGGTTTAGTTCTAGTTCTGATTGTTTAGTTGTAGTTCTGGAGGTTGTAGTTGTAGTTCTGACGGTTGTAGTTGTAGTTTTGATGGGTTTAGCTCTAGTTCTGTAGTTCTGATGGTTTAGTTGTTGTTCTGATGGTTTAGTTGTTGTTCTGACGGTTGTAGTTGTAGTTCTGATGGGTTTAGTTCTAGTTCTGTAGTTCTGATGGTAACCCTGATGGCGATACGCTGCAGTGAGTCAGTGGGAGGCACATCTAGCACGCTCTGTCTGTCTCTATCTAAAGTTTCAGAGTCATGGAAACCGTCGCAGTTGTTCTTCTGTGTGTGTTTGGATGTAAAGAGGCCAGACCAACCTCTGTGTGCTTTCTATGAGATTTGGGCTGTAAATCTTGTAAATATCCTTTCAGATGGGCTCCATTGTCCTTCTTCTGTGTCCCGGTCTGCTGCGTTTGATCCCTCAGGATTGGGTTTCATTTGATCTGTGTGTGTTTTAATAGTGTTCATTCCCACTTCAATACTCACATGTATCATAAGACGCTCCCATAAAATCATTTCATATCGATTCAGAGTCTCTAATTCCCTGTTAAATTAACCCACATTCTAAGATGAACAGATGAAGGTCTCGGTCTGAAGCAGGTCTGCTATCATTTACTAAACCATAAAAACACTTTATTACTTCAAATAAAACAAAACTGATGCAAAAAACATGTTTATTAAGTTTATCTTGATACTAAAAATAATGAAAACTACATTTTTATTTGTCATTTGTCTTTTTCAGAAATATTTTAAAGTAATACAATTGTCAAAAGCAACACTTGAACAAAAATTTTATTAAAAACTAAATATAACAGTTTAAAATAATTAAAAATATTAATAAAAAAACAAAAACAAAATTTCAACCAAAATTTTTACTTAAATGAAAATGGATCATATAAAAATCTAAACTTGAATTAATAATATAATATGTTACATTATATATAATATATACACATATATTAAATGTAATATATTAACCAAACGTCAATGATTTGTGGTGTGTGTGATGATTAAAGATGTGTGTGGACGATGACTGTTAATCAGTGGCGTCTCACACTGAATGATGTTGTTTTAATGGATATCAGTGGTGTTTGTGTGTTTGTGAACCGTGGAGGGATGGGGCCCTGCTTTATTCTGGAGGGGCCGGCAGGGGCTCCGCGGGGCTCTTGAGACACACTTAAGAGAGAGCAGAGTCAGACAGCCAATCAGAGCGCAGATCCATTCATGCTGGAAATATGGTGCCTCACACACAGACAAACCCCCACCCCCAACACACACACACACACACACTGGTTTCCATATAAGTTGGACTATAGGTGTTTTTCTACACCTGTATCTACTCCTCGCACGAAACCACAGGCATTATTAGATTCTCAAAGCACTTCTTTCTAAAGCGAATTCTAGATGTCCTGACAAGGTACACATTTACTGCTATTACTGTATCTGTGAGGACATTTGGTCAGCATAACATAGTGTACAGACGGTGTTTCACACTGACCCCGGATCAGCTGCTGCTCCTTCAGAGCTCATGAAGGTCTGTGAAGGAAACGCTGCTGTTTCTCGTGTGAGGTGGAGTAAGAGCCGAGCAGGTAATGAGATCTGCTGTGACTCTGAGAGTCTGAAGTCGTGGAGATCGGCCTCATTGTCCACGGTGATGAAGAAAACACTTTGAGCTGGATTATGTTTCAGCTCGTGCTCTTTTGTGCTGATTGTGGTGTGAGCGGGAGAATAGAGATGCTCTGAAAGACAGACCGGACTCTATTGTCACGGGCCACAACCGTATAAAGAACTTCCTAACGACGGCCATAAACACTTTCCCACAACATCTGCTGCGCTCCGTCTCCTACAGACCTTCCCTGAACTCATTCACTGTGCATTTTGGTTTAAGGTTTTTCTTTTTATTTTAGAATTGAGTTTTAGAATTGAATGAGAATATAGGATCTATAACCCTGGAGGTCCAGCGCACTGCAGAGCTGAGCTACTCTAATCAAACACACCTGAGCATGGATTACATATAATAATATTAATAATAATATATAATAAATTATATAGCTTTAAATTGGTAAAAGCACAGATAAATACATGCTGCGTTTCAAAAACACATTGTTGACACTAAATAAATGTTGTGGAAGAATTCTGTACACTGATATAATGTCCGCTGAACGTCCCTCAGGCAGCGTTATAAAGCGGACCAAATGCAGACATAAGAGGATGTTCAGAGCGTCCGGGGGACGTGTGCTCGGAGACATGTATTTAAACAAATGACAAAAACACAATAAATCACAAAAAATGTAACTAAAATAAAATGGAAAACCAAAAAATAAACAATAAATCATATCATAATGATAACACTGATATACAGTTCTGTGTTTAACATTATCTGGTATTGTATCCGAAGCTTCCGTTAAATATTTAATTTTATTCTCTTTTACTTTTGTTCCACAATTTTCTAAAATATAGTTCATTATTGTTTTTATTATATAACATTTAAATACCTGATTTTATTCTCTATTTAATTTTTTCTTCACTTTTATATATATATTTATTTTCTAAAGCAACTTGTATTTCATTTAGGATTTAAGTTCACGCGTTCCCTGTGAATTAACCCCGCGCTGCTGAAACTACAGGAACGCCACTTGTTTGTCATTTTCAATTAATGAATAAGAATAACACACACACACACACACACTGCTGAACTGTGGGCGCTTAGAGCAGGAAATGTTTAACCTCCATTGAGTCAAAGACAAAGGCAGGGTTTAGTGTGTGTGTGTGTGTGTGTGTGTGTGTGAGGGGCGGGCCGCTGAGCTCCAGTCAGTCTCTGCTGACGCTGCTGAGGAACACACATCAGCTTCTGAGCGCTGGATACGGATCACCAGGTCTTCATCAGCTTCTGATTCTGATTCTGATTCTGATCAGCTTCTGACCTCTGGATACGGATCATCAGGTCTTCATGGCTCTTCTTCTCTCTGAATGAAAGTGTGTGAGTCTGCTGGGTATGGAGTGATGCTGTCCTACACTTGAGTGCAGACACCTGCCAGATATAACTGTAATATAGAGTTGTTTATCTGTTGTCTTGTTATCTTCTGTATCTGATCTGATCCTGTTGAAGTTTGTCGTTTGGTTCCTGGGCGGTGGTTCTGTGCTGGTGTCAGTGGGTCTCTGATTAACTCGTGTGATGAGTTTGTTCTCTCTCGTGGAGCTTCGGGAAAATGGCACATTGTTTGTTTTTAGAACTGAGTGTGAGGAAACATGAGCAGCGTTATTACTCTGTGAAGTACTGAAGGTGTGGTTCGTCTCAGACAGGACTTGATCTCTGATCTCAGTCTTAGATTGAAAGTGTTGAGTTTAACACACTAGAAGTAACGAGAGTTATATGATCAGTTTACTTTAAGTAACTAGTAATGAGTAGTATATCTGAGTTAATATTTCAAATAAATGTTGACTGACAGCTCTGGGGTTGCCATGTTGAGAGTAATCAGGAGTGTGTGAGCATGCTCTTACTGTAGTTATGTGTTTACTCGTCTCACGAAACAGATTCATGACTGAACTCAGAAAACAACTCAATACTGAGATTAAAACATGCCTTTTATTAACCAGTGTCTGCTGACCTTCACTGAAACTGAATTCACATGATATTTTGTATTATTGTTGAAAAGAGGAAACTAAGCCTGGCCCAGATGAGAACACGTGAAGCAGAAGTAATGAATGACTTTAGTACTGTAGTATTCCTGTAGATGTTCTGATGTGTGTGTCTGTGTTTCCAGCTTCTCCTCGTCTGGACGCTGAAGCAGATCTTCTCCGGTGAGTGTCTGCTGTGTTTGTTAGATGTTTCCTCATCAGTTCTTGAAGCTCTTCAGATCGATAGAATCCATTGCTTGCTACTTAAGAGTTCAGAAACATGATTACGTCCAGATCCTTCAAGTCATTTTGTTTTTAAAATGCACAGGAAGTGGATTTAGTGCTAATGGATCAGAACTAGTCTTGATGCTGTCAATGTGTATCGCTGCTGAATCATGGGAAATATAGTTCTGAGGCTTCATTTAAACAAGATTAAGCAGAAAAACTGACCTGGACACCAGCAAGAGTGTGTTCTGTGACTCTGAACAAACACTTCAGGAAGTGACACGTGTGCTCAGAAGTGAGATCAACCTGATAAAACCTAGTTTTGAGAGCTTAGTTTGCAATATTAGTATTGATATAGCAAACAATACAGCAGGTCTCCAGTCAGGATTAGATTTATATGGAAGTCTATGATATAATGTGTGTGTGTGTGTGTGTGTGTGTGAGAGAGAGAGGAAGTGTGTGTCACAGAGAGCTATAAGAAGTGTGTATTTGCAGCAATATGCTGACACACTAATGTCAAATATTATGAATAAACATGAGTCATTATCATATAAACGAGCTGTAGACGTGTCTCTGAGATCAGTAACGCGCCGCTTCGCTCTGATTGGCTGCGGCGTGGCTCTGAAGGTCAGGGGGCGGATCCTGGTGATCTGTAGTGACCGTGAGCAGACGGATCGGTGTCTGGCGGTGAGGAGGCTCTCTACAGGTGAGCAGCCAATCAGATTACGCAGCAGGTCTCAGATCAGCGCAGATGCTCACACTGAGAGTACAGTATGCTCACTTCATTACTCTGTAAGAATCTTCTACTGGTCAGCAGTAGCTGGTAGTGTGCACTGGTAATAGTGTACTGTTTGTGTGATTTCCTGTTAGCTGAGATCATAGATGCACTGCTGCATTTAATATAAATGTCATCTTTATTTCTTCATATAATTGCAAGTAACACGCAGTTCAGTTTCCCAGCATGCCGTTTCTCTGATCTCAGTGGGCTGATGGGTAGTAGCTGATCATTTAACAAGCGCTGTGTGTCTCTGAATGTGTGCGTTCAGCTCTAGCTTTGGCATTGTCATGATGATCCACTGCAGTGCATTCTGGGTGACCTGATTGACTGATCTGAATAGCTGTGCTTCTGTTGACCTCCATTAATCACAGAGCTGTGATCTTTACAGACGAAGCTGCTTTTAAACGTCCGGCGTGATGAAGATTTTCACAAACTCAGCAGCACGTGTGTGTCTGTCAGAGGGAGAAGAACATCAGAAATCAGAAGATGTAGAACTATATGAAGTTTTTTTCTCAGAATTAGAAAATGTAAAATCACAGTAAAGTTTATATCACAGGAGTTGCTGAAAGTTAACTCGAAACTGTAAGTTACACAGTTTAACAGTGAATCTGTGATTATGAGGTGTGTCGTCAGCACTGTTCTGAGCTCTGAGGAAAAATAAGAATGGCAAGATGGGCAATAAATAGTTATTATGCAGACTTATTCCTGCAGTTTCAGGTTATATACAAGTTATACAATTGTTGTGAATTATTGCGAGAGTTCTACGAAAAAAGCCAGAACTGCAAGATTGTGAGGAAATAGTTTGGATAATGTCAGCTAGAACGTCACAGTTCTCACCATTTTTCTTTTTTTCTTCTTAATCGCTCATTTGTTTCTCACAGCTGTGAGTTATTAATTGTAAGATGTAAACTAAGATTTCTGAGAACTCTGTCAATTCTCAATTTGACTTTTGTTTTAGTTCAAAATCTTGCAGTATGCTGTTCACAAAGTCTACATTACAATAAACCTTCAAGTGCAAGGTACGAGGTCACAATTCAGACTTGTTCCTCATAACTGCACGTTTCTGTTCTGTATGTGTGAGATATTAATTCTTCTAGAAAAGCTAGAATTCTTGCAACTGAAAGATGTCTCCGTTATGACTTTGATCTCATAGTTGTTGTCAGGTGTCCAGTCTGAATGCTAGCAGGAAGTGAACTCAGAACAGAGGTGGTTCCAGGGTTAGAAGCAGGCAGAACTGTTGTTAGCTGCAGGAGCAGGTGTAATGTGGTGTGTTTGTGTCCGTCTGAAGCTCTCCTGATGCTGAGATGTGTGCTGAAGGTGTCTCCGGCTCTGAGCCGCTCAGCCGTGACTGATTCTCTCGCTCTGAATGGGGTTTTGTTCGTCGCTGTGCTCCGGGATCGTAGGGTCGTGGCTTTTGAGGGCAATGAAGGGGAAATGATTTCTATTCACCTGCAGCGCTTGAATGAGGAGAAAAGAGCCACACAGTCTGATGGGAAAGATCCTACATCTATATCTCTCACTCTCTCTAAACATTAGCAGTTTGTTAATGCTTTCAGAGAAGTGTATTATTATGATTATTATGATCATGTGACACTGTGTACTTTTGATTAAATAAATGCAGCCTTGAGGAGCAGAAGAGTCTAGGCTCTGTTTAAACATGCGACTCATTAAACTCTTGAGACAGTAGTGTAAGTACAGTAGTCAACAGGAGTTTGGAGTGTGCACCAGTATGCATCCTGGTCTTGGGACAACTTTGATGGACTTTTTTGATCCACTTCAAATGTTGACTACTATATTTTTGACACTTAAACACACACACACACACACACACACACACACACACACACTCGTTTGAGTTCAGACGTGTTAGATTGTCTCTCGCTGAGGATGATCTTCTTGCTTATAATTGCATTTTAATAGTGCATTTTATTATAATGTCAGATCAAGAAACTATAACTGAACTTAAATATCAGTTTCCCTTGCGCTGGTTCCTCACGCGTCTCGGAGTCGGACACTGAAGGTGAAAGCACACAGTGGGGTGTCAGGTGGGTGTGTGACCGGCACAATAGAGGCCGAGCCGGACCGGATCATACACTTTTACTCTCCACCGACACAATGAGCGTCTTTATGTGTGTGTGTTCAGACGGACTGTGGAGTGGGAGTGAGTTCTCCTCCGGAGGAAACCTCTGAGACGAGCAGGTGGAGTCTGAAGAGAGGTTTTCACAAGAGACTCACACACACACACACACACACACACACTGTTTTTCAGATTTTGTTTTAGAGAATTTTTCTAGAAAATGATTGATGTAGAATCAAGTAAAGCTGAGCTGTTAAGTTCATCTGGAGATATGAGCAAAGTTCTTCTGAGGCTTACTTCATCAAAATCAGTCCAGTGTACACAGATTAGAGTTTAGATTAGTTCAGACTTGTCTGAAGGACAGTTCACTTGTCTGCTCTTTATTTTTGAATAAAATAAAAAAAGAAGAAAAAGAATTGTATAAACACAAGACCTTCCCTGAAGTACAGCTCATCTGGAGGGGAGCATATGTTGCTCTAATACCTTTATATACCCTTCAGCATTCATAGTGTCTTCCAGAACATGAAGCTGCTCGTTTACTCCTCCATACCATCAGAGAATGAACACTGATAACACACTGAAGATCTCCTCCTTTGTATCTCGGAGGACATGGCGTCTGTGATTTACAACAAGAATATCTAATCTGGACTCGTCTGACCACAGAACAGTCCATTTTAAGTGAGTCTTGGCCCACGGGACACAACGAGCTTCTGGACCATGTTCACACATGGCTTCTTTTATCATGATAGAGCTTTAGGTGTCATCTGCAGATGTCTCTGAGGATTGTGGTTTCTGGAAGTATTCCTGAGCCCATTTATTAAAGTCAATGACAGAATCGTGTGATGAGTGATGTCATTTAAATCATTAGATGCTAGATGTTCTCCAAGCTCAATCTTTTCACAATGTCTTCCTTTTCGATGCAAATGAAACAAAATCATCTCTTCCTGATAATCTGGCACTAGATATCACTAAGAAGCGCATTAGATGCAGGTGAACGGCAGCTGTGTGGGAGTGCTGTTACCACAAGCTTTTAGATCGATCCGCTCGTTAGTCAGCTTCTCCTGTCTCAGAAAAATACAAACTTTCTCCCGCTCAAAGGTTTTTATGTTTAAAGCGCATTCAGCATTTTTTATGCGCCATTTTAAAATGCGTCTAAACTCCGAGTGTGGAAGCATATCTTCTGACAGAAGTGTGGTGGACTGATCTGAGATCACATCTTCAGTGTGTGTGTGAATGCACAGAGAGAAGCTTCTACAGCAACAATAGCAGCGGTCAGCGGCGGTCAGCACATCTGAGCAGAGCTATTGATCAGAGAGCGGCTCACATTAGCATCACAATCACACACATTAGCAGCTCCGCTGACCGCTGTCTGCTGACACACACACTCTCACAGCAAAACAGCACACACTCCGGGTTCATCTTGTTTTCTGGTATAAATATTATTTCAGCCTCACTCATCAGTAATATTTTGAATGAGATTGTGTTTTATAGTTATGTTTTCAGTCACTTTATTTGATGAAGTAATCGAAGCATGTCATTAGTTATCTTCTGATGAGACTCGGGAGTTGTAGAACAGTTGTTCTGCTGTAGTTGGTGTTGGTGGAGAATTAGGGTGGAGGAATGTGGCTTTTCCTCTTTGCTTATTGAAAAGGTCAGGAGGACTAAAGCAGGAAATGGATTTCTGGAAGCGGTTTGTTGTCATGGACACAATGATTGATCAGCCTCCGCTCGCGCATGTTAATAAGAGTTTGATGTAGAGATTCATTCAGAGTTCAGAGGAGTCGATTCGGATGAATCACAGCAACGGACACTGTTTGCTGAGTTTGACTGTTTACGTATGCAAATGAAGCCTCATCATCAGCATATGAAAGAGCAGTGTACTGACCGAGCCTGGTCCAATGAGAGCAGAGCTTACTCAAACCAGTAACAAACACTTACTGCTGTGGTAAAAAACAGTACAATTATTTTATTTCAGTAAATTAAAACTAAAAGTGAAATGAAATAAAACCATATAGACATATTATGATGATAATAACAAAACCATAAAACAATTACAAAAACTTTACAGAAAATTATAAAAAATAACTAAATAAAACTGAAATTATTAAAACTGATAAAAAATGTAAATAAAAATGATATCAAAATAAAAATAAATTAAATATTAAAATAAATTAAAATATAGATAATGGTACTAAAACTAAAAAATGTATAACTCACATTTCAAAATAATACTAATAATAATAACAAGAAAACACAATACAGTTTCTAAAACTAATTCAGATTCTAAATAATAATATTATTAAATAGGATAATTATAAATAAAATATTGAAATTAACTCAAAAATAAATAATGATACCTAAATGAAAATAAAATTAAAAATTGTAAAAATGCCCCAAAAAATAACTAACTTATTATATTAATATTAAAATGAATGAAAATCTGAAAATAGACAGTGATGTGCGGTATATCAGAACGGTACTGTAATAACTACGGGATCCTGTCAGGGTCATGCTGTCCTTCATCTCACTTTAGTTTCAGACCACTAATCATCTGAAGCCTTGAGAAAGACCGAGTGTTGTGTGTGTGTGTGTGTGTGTGTGTGGTTTTCCCAGCATGCTAACAAGGCCTGGTTTCTTTGAGTGAGTGTGTGTGAACGAGAGCGAGCAGGAGTCTGTGAGAGAGATGGGAATGTTAATGGATTCAGAGATCAGAGACGTGCTGAGCAAACATTTGCTTTCCATCGTCTGGAAAAACAACACAAACGAGCAGAAGATAAAAACAAGTGTCCTTGAGACAGAAGATAAAGAGTATCTTTAACCCATTCATCTGCTGTGTTCCTGTTTCTCATTCACTGAGCTCCAGCAGAACCAAACAAGACTTCGTCTCTAGATTAATGCTGTCTGTTAGTATACTACAGGAGTTTAAATAGCAAATATACGTAAAACAATTCCTTAAAAAACTATATTTTAAATAAAACATAGCTACAAATATTACATTTTTTAGATGCATGCTGTGGGACATAGGTAAATAGGTAAATATGTTTAAAATGATAAATGTATTGTGTTATTCAGAAATCACATCTAGAGCGCTGCTTCTTGACGTCATCGTGAGCTGATACGGTGTGTGAGCAGCAGACGCTCATCTAACACTGAACTCCGTCAGCGCTGCTGTTTTCATAAAGCCTCGAGCTGATTCATAAACACACCATTCATATGATAAACACAGCCTCCGCCATTATAAAATCTAATGAGGGCTGATGGGAAACGTCTGCTGAAATGTCTTTGTGTTTGCGTCACACAGAAGAGGAAAAGATGGCCTTTAACTGGAAACAAGAGGACAGTGTGTTTGACTCCAGCATCGAGGAAACTACACGCACTTTCAGATTCTCAGAACACTTCATTCTGTGTGTTTATAAGCTTAAGTCCTCATGGAGACCTCACTAATGTCCTCACAAGGTCTAAATGTCCTGGTATTCCTATCTTTGTGGGGACATAAATACCAGGTTCACACACACACAGCGCAGATCATGTCTGGTGTGTGTTCTGGGTGAAGTGTGTTGTTGTTTCAGCTCTGTGTGTGTGTGTGTGTGTGTGTGTGATCGAGTGGAAACACACAGGGTTGGTTATGGAAGTAATTAGGAGTGCCTGTGTTAATATGAGCTGTAATTATGAACACATTTACAGCTCAGTGTTATAATGGATCTGTTTCAGCTGGTGAAAGCTGAATCAATCATCTCTGCACTGATGTCTGGTGTTAGGAGAGGAGAATATTACTCTGAGATACAGCTATTAGACAATCTGAGGGAGCAAAAACATCTAAATATTGAGAAATGAAGCTCTTAGCAATGCATATTACTAATCTTAATTTTGGTGTAAAAGAAAATTTGAAAAAGAAAAAGTAAAAAGCAAACCTTCACTGTGTCCCCAGAACATGGCGCCCGCAGCAACACTACTTCTTTACGTAAACCTTTGAAAATAAACCCACTCTAAACATAATAATAAACACAACTATAACTTTTATAACGAACATCTCTTTGTTTCTTTAGTATGTGCAGCTTTAGGGATCTTATCTATCACTAACAGCTCGTAACACTCCACAGAGAAACACTTGAACTGAGCACGATATACATTATGATTGTTTGATCAAATTCATATGATTGATTCAGGTCTTAATGTCTTTAAGGCATCATCAGTGTTCTCTGTTGACTCTATGATATTTGTGTTTGACTGTGTTTATATCGACTGTGGATTTCTGAAAGACTCTTCTGAGACTCATCTGTAGAGCCTCTGATCTGGAGTCAGTGTTCCTGTAGCATCATTGACACACAATCATAGATTTATAGAAAGGATTGATTAGAATACATTCTAGTGTTATACATGTTTATTATGTATGAGAAATCAATCTAACTGTGTGTGTGTTTGTGTCAGTGTTGTGTGTGTGTGTGTGAGCCGCTGCTGACCTGATCGCGCTCGAGGGCGGGGCTTAACTCACTCCAGACGCGGCTCATTGGCCACGAGGCCGTGATGGACAGGCAGAGGGACTGCCCACTGACCCTGCTGCTGCTCTTCCTGGGTCACATGATCACAGCGCTGGAGGTTCCTCTGGACCGTACGTATCCACACACACACACACACACACACCTGAACACACACACACAGCAGATATCATACACTCTAGGGCGAGGATAAAAATCGGTCATTAGGAATCAATGTGATCATTAAACTTTATACAGCTGTGATTTAAATAATTAAACATGAGCATGTTTCAAAACAAAAACACAATTAGCAATCACCACGTTTATGCCATCATGCCGTGTTGATGATGAATAATGAAGATTTTAAATCAAACCTGTACATTTATTTCATCCAGGAATGTTTTGAAGGAATTTTCCTTTCATCTTACCTCCGTATAAAGCCTGTAATGATGGAGCGTTGTCTTTATGAGTAATTCTGCTGTTCCACAGGCGCCACCTTCTGGCAAAGAAAGAATTTATATATTCAGTATATTCACATTTTATGCAAAATAGTGTTGTGACTGCTAACTGGCATATTAACAAGACAAAAACTGTGTTTGACATGATTTAGGAAGCTTAAGAAAAAGAAGAGAAAGAGGTTTGATTCAGACTCAAACTCAGCAGATCTGAGACCAGTTCAAAAGAGCCATTCCCGCTGGAAACTGTGTGTGCGGCTTGTAAGGGTTTTAAAAGCGTGTATAGTGAGTGAAACAGATTTTTGAACTCTTTTTTGAAGATTCGTTGTTGTGAAGCTGTCCAATCAGATCAGGACTTCAGAGCAGAGTTACCATAGGAACTCAGCAGCATCGTCACACACTTCAGATTCAATCTTTAGATTTCAACTTTAGAAACTATTTCATTTATAATGTTATTTTAAAATCATTTGAATGTCAAATTCTTAACTCTATAATTCTCTATAATTTAATTCTATAATTTAGTATTCTGTAATATTTTTCACAAAACAAGAAGTAGCTCAGAAGAATTCCACACACGCTGGGAGTGATATGTTCTCAGTGATGATGATGATGATGATGATGATGATGTACTGACGCTCTGTCTGTGATTCTCTTGACTTCTTCAGCTAAACTCCTGGAAGAGCGTAAGTCTGAAGGGTGTTTGCTGTGAACACTGGTTAGCGTATGAGATGATGTTATTGCTGTGCTGCAGTGTTTGCATGATGTTCGTACGACACCAGCGCTTCAGGACTCCTTCATAGACACAAAAGAGCCTGGACTGCATGCGCTGCAGTAGACTGATGTGTGTGTGTGTGTTAGCATGCTGAGCATGTGTGTGTGTGTGTGCATGCCTCTGATTGGCTGTCACTGAGCTCCCCTTGTCATGTGACCCTCAGTGCCGCAGCCTCCCACGATCACCCATCAGTCACCGAAGGACTACATCGTAGATCCTCGCGAGAACATCGTCATCCACTGCGATGCCAAAGGAAAGCCTCATCCCAGGTGAGAAGCTGTCAGGATCCTTCAGTCATATACTGATCTACTCACTCATTTATACAGAGTTTTTAGCATGTGCACACTCATGCGCTGCTGCTCTTCTCGCCCTCAGCTTCTCGTGGACCAGGAACGGGACACATTTCGATGTGGATAAAGACCCTAAAGTCCTGATGAAGCCAGGCTCGGGGACGCTGGTGATGGACATCAGCGGAGGAGAGCGGGCCGAGGCGTACGAGGGCGTCTATCAGTGCTCGGCTCATAACGAGCTGGGCACCGCCGTCTCCAACAACATTGTCATCCGTCAGTCCAGTACGTCACCTCCATCTGTTCACAGCTTCACTGTCTCTTCTGACTCTGTCTAACCGTCTGGTTTCTCACTGTTCTGTGTCGTAAGACGTGCTCAGCGTCCTCAGAGAGCTGATCTTTGGAGGTAAACCTCAGCGTTTGACTGTGATGCATGCGACGGCTCACTCCTGCGGACGCTCCTTATAGAGTTTAGATCTCTCTCCTCAACACTTTCCTTCAGCAGCACCTCCTTCTTCTCATCTCTACTCGGAGCACCTGAGTTTAAAGGGACAGTTCACCCAAAAATAAACATTTGCTGGCAATTCACTCACCCTCAGATGTTTTTCTTCAGAACTGTGATTTTCAGTTTCAAGTCAATAGGTACCGGCACTATGAGAGTAAAAAAGCATGTCAGGCAACACAGAATGAATCTCCATGGATCTATATGATATATTGAGGTCTTATGAAGCGAAACGATCTGTCTGTGCAAGAACTGAACGTTATTACTGTAATCCAGAGCTCAGGCCAATGATCCGGAGTCAAGTTCTGTTCATGAATGAATCATTCTTTTGAATCGGTTCTTGTTTGTGAACTAGTTCAACATCAAATAGGTCTGAACTGTCCGATCTTAGAAAACTCACTTTTATAATAATGTTGTATCTATAGATTCAGCTTCTTGCAGACGGTTAGTTCCACTTCTTAAGAACGCAGCAGATCTTCAGGATCCACATGTGTTCATTTTGTGTGGCCTGATATTTTTTATTAAGTTTTAATCTTAAAGTGGCGATATCTATTGACTGTTCTACTGAATAATCTTCTGAGGGTGGATGTTGATTTGTGGGTGATCTGTCCCTGTAAGCGTCCCCTTCTCAGAGTCATGTGATGGTTGTGTTTCTGCAGGATCTCCTCTGTGGTCTAAAGAGAGAATCAGTCCAATCATTGCACAGAAGGGACAGTCTCTGATTCTGCACTGCCGCCCCCCCGCCGGCCTCCCGCCCCCCATCATATTCTGGATGGACAACAGTAAGTCAATGTTCTCCACATGTGTGTCAGTGAGCGTATATTCTCATAATGTTGAGTTAGACTGGATCTTCAGCGTTAGTTTCCTTCTGGTGATGAATGCTGGTCTTCTCCAATCATCTAGTGCTGAACTCCTAAGCCCCGCCCCTGCTAGAGGACCACGCCCACAGCTCAACAGCCAATCAGTGACAGATTAAAAAAACAAGTCCCACCCTTGTTTTATTAATTCATGACTCAGATGTATGCCACACTAGGATAGAAAAGATCTGACACTACTTCTTACGCTGCAGGATTGACAAAAGCTCCTCTCTGTGTTGAAATGAGGTTTTTGAGCGTAGTATGTCTTATCTTCTTTTGCTACTTAAGATAAATTCCAAATGCAATTGTTATAAACATCTTAAGAAGTCCTGTAATGTTTTCTTAAAAACATTTAAGAACATTTTAAAAAAGAAATGACTGAAAAGGCGGTTCTCAAAAGACTGGCTGAGAAACACATTAAAGGCTGTGCTTGTGAACGAAACGAAAGAAAATGTTAAGACGAATGTTATTCTTTAGAAAGTCCTTTTTTTTCAGCAGCGTCTGGTTTGTATGTAAAGGAGTTTCCAGTCGTCGCAGTGCTGGTTGTGTGACGCTGCAGCAGAACAGGATCAGGTGTGTGTTATACTCGTGTGTGTGTGTCTGCGCAGATTTCCAGCGTCTGCCTCAGAGTCTGCGTGTGTCTCAGGCTCTGAACGGAGACCTCTACTTCTCTAACGTCCAGCCGGAGGACTCCAGGAGCGACTACATCTGCTACGCCCGCTTCCCGCACACCCAGACCATCCAGCAGAAGCAGCCCATCAGCGTCCGTGTGCTGGACAGTGAGTAACACACAGAGCTGTCCGAGACGCACTCTTCTGCATGTGTTTGACCGCTGCTGTTGTTCTGTTGTGTTTCAGTGGATTCACTCAATGACACGCTGCCAGATTATTTCAATGACACTGATTTGTTTAGTGGTGAGTGATGGCGCCCCCTAGTGACCCTCGTCCTGCCGGTTTACTCTAACCTCACCCGTACTGCCTCGTCCACACACACACATCCTGGTGTCCTAATCAACCTCTTCTCTTTCTGATTCCTGTTACTCCTGTGTTTAGTTCTCTTCAGTTTCATTTCATTCATTTCACAGTAATTCATATTTTATTCAAAGCAGCTTCATAATCGAAAAAAGTAGCCCATAAGGCAGTAATGCAGAGTGATGAGGATAACTAACCCTTGTGTTCTGCTGAAATCCTTCACCTAATCCCATGTTTCTGGAGAAAAATGACTGGCCAAAAAATTGTTCTCATTATGCTAGTATCAGCAAATCTTGGGTTTAATCTGTTTGTCGATTCTTTAAATCAGCGAAGAAATATGAAACATGTGCCAATAAAAGAAAACACGCTGTTAAAAAGATCTAAGAATCTAAGATTTATCAAAAAAAAAAAAGTAACAAGACAGTTATAAGCAATTTTCATTGGCCGGTCATTTTTGAAAAAATGTATGCAAACATCCCTTTACTGTAATTCAGAATGAGCTGAACACAGCGTATGATCAATAACCACAATATCACACTGATATATGACAGAGGAGGCTGATTCAAAGCTGGAGCGAAATTTTATGAAATATAAAATACTTAAACCGTAAATAGTGATGTCATCTGTGTGTGTGTGTGTGTGTGTGTGATGCTGGGTCTCACTGAGAGTGTGTGTTTCAGATAAACCCTGATAAGAGTGAGCTCTGTGTGTGTGTGTGTGTGTGTGTGTGTGGAGAGAGAGAGTGTGTGTGTGTGTGTGTGATGCTGGGTCTCACTGAGAGTGTGTGTTTCAGATAAACCCTCAGAAGAGCGAGCTCTGGTGTGTGTGGAGTGTGTGTGTGTGTGGAGAGTGTGTGTGATACATGGTCTCACTGAGAGTGTGTGTTTCAGATAAACCCTGATAAGAGCGAGCTCTGGTGTGTGTGTGTGTGTGTGTGTGTGGAGAGAGAGAGTGTGTGTGTGTGAGAGAGAGATGCGTGTGCGTGTGTGTGTGTGTGTGTGTGTGTGATGCTGGGTCTCACTGAGAGTGTGTGTTTCAGATAAACCCTCAGAAGAGCGAGCTCTG
>JAUCMT010000059.1:180662-196199 GCA_032357475.1 Enteromius thamalakanensis
AACACCATTACACCTATGAAGAGAGAGACCCCACGAAGATGGCAAACCAGACATGTGTGTGTGTGTGTGTGTGTGTGGAGAGTGTGTGAGTGTGTGTGTGTGATGCTGGGTCTCACTGAGAGTGTGTGTTTCAGATAAACCCTCAGAAGAGCGGGCTCCGGTCTTCATGGTCCCCAGCGAGGCGGTCAGCTCTGTAATGGTTCTGAGAGGAGAGGTTCTGGAGATGGAGTGCATCACTGACGGACTGTGAGTTCAGATCCTCTCCTCTGGTTTAGGATTTTTGAAGGCATTTCTGTAGACGGTGGCTCATGGGTTGTTTCTGTGCTGAGCTGTAACGTCCCTCCTGTCCCGTTCAGGCCCACTCCTGCGGTCTCATGGGTTAAACGCACTGGTGAGATTCCCAGCGGACGGGCGTCCTTCCTGAACTTCGATAAGACTCTGCGGATCGTGGATGTGTCGGAGGAGGACGCTGGAGAATATCGCTGCGTCGCTACGAACCGGCTGGGTTCAGTTCATCACACCGTCAGGGTCACGGTTAACGGTGCGTCTCTCATCATCATCAGTACACTCCTGACTCACAGCAGTGCTTTCTGAGAACTAAAAACCAACTCTTATCTAAACTCCTTTTTAATTTACTTTTGAACACCATTTTCTCAAATGATACCATATTTCTATTAATTCTTTTTGAGAATAACCTACTCTTGCGATGAACAAACTGACCATCCAATAAAAAACAACCAATATTTAAATATCAAAATGTAACAAAAATGACTGATATTTAGATATTTAATAAAAACTGATATATTTAATTCATTTAATTTATTTATTTATTCATACAAAATGGACTAATATTTTAAATCTAGTAGGAAGTTGAAGTAGAAGTAAAGTAAAGTAGTAGTAAAAGGAAATATTTTAATCCCTTAAAAGAATAAAACAAACCGATATTTAAATATTTTAATTTAACAAAAAAAAGCAACAAATATTTAAATCTCTATATAAAATGAAACCAACTTACATTTAAATATCTTAATGTCACAAAACGATATTTAAATATCTTGAAAAGAGAAACTAAAGTAAAGACACAGAGGAGTTTGTGTGAGAGTGAGTCGTGAGTGATGCTGATGCTGATGCTGTGTCGATCGACAGCGGCTCCGTTCTGGATCAGTGCTCCCAGGAATCTGGTTCTGGCCCCGAAGGAGATGGGCATCATCACCTGCCGGGCCGCCGGACACCCCAAACCCAGCATCCACTGGCTGGTCAACGGCCTGCCCATCCACGGTCAGTGTGTGTGTGTGTGTGTGTGTGAGAGAGTGCTGCTTCAGTGCTGTGTGTGTGTCTGTGTGTGACGCTGTGTTCTTGCTGACAGACGCTCCNNNGTGTGTGTGTGTGTGAGAGCTGCTTCAGTGCTGTGTGTGTGTGTGTCTGTGTGTGTGCTGTGTGTGTGTGTGAGAGCTGCTTCAGTGCTTGTGTGTGTGTGTGTGTGTGTGTGTTTCTGTGTGTGTGTGTGTCTCTGTGTGTGCTGTGTGTGTGTGTGAGAGCTGCTTCAGTGCTGTGTGTGTGTGTGTGTGTGTGTGTGTGTGTGTGTGTCTCTGTGTGTGACGCTGTGTTCTTGCTGACAGACGCTCCTAAGGACCCCAGCAGGAAAGTGGATGGAGACACACTGATGTTCTCTGAGGTTCAGACGGGCTCCAGCGCTGTTTATCAGTGTAACGCTTCTAACCAGTACGGATACTTACTGTCCAACGCATTCGTCAACGTCCTGGGTGAGAAACTAGAATAAACATATTTATATTTGAAACGAAGCCTGAAGTGTCTACAGCTGTTAAGGTTTGCTTTATTTTGATGACAGCACCGCACTTAAACACTGATTGGTTTGTGATCTTATTCTCCTGAAACATTGATCAGATATTACATCTAAAGTAAAAGCGTGTGTGTTTGTGTTCCAGCGGAGCCGCCCCGGGTCCTGACGCTGCCTAATATAATCTATCAGGTCATCATGAACAAACCCGCGCTGCTGGAGTGTGTGACGTTCGGCTCGCCCGTGCCCTCCATCACATGGTGTGTGTGTGTGTGTGTGTGAATGTTTACTGGAGCCTTTCATTTTAATTGGCCTTCATTAGAGAAGCGCAGGCCTGATTCTGCTGCAGAGTGTTGTGAGCCGTCTCTCATGATTTACTCGGGCTGTGGAAGTTCTGTACTTCAGTTGTTATCAGTCTGTCTGTATATAAACCGCAGTGCATGATGGGACTGTCTCCACCAGGTTCAAGGACAGCCGCTCCAGCCAGCTGGAGGGAAACGCTTATGTGTTCCATGAGAACGGAACGCTGGAGATACACATGTCTCAGCACAGAAACAGCGGGAAATACACCTGCGTGGCCAGGAATAACCTCGGCATCTCCGAGAACCACGTCTACCTGGAGGTCAAAGGTGAGAGCCAGTCCTCCAGACCAGGAACTGCGGGCAGACAAATAGACAAAGACTAAGAATAAAAATAGATCAACTAAAATAATAAAAAACAAAAACGATTTAAATAAATAAAAAAATGCTAATAAAAAAATTAACACACAAAAATACATATAAAAAAGATTTACACAAATCCTAAAAATTAGGATTAAAATAAAGAAATATTTAAAAGTGATTTAAATAAATAAATGATAAAATATTATTAAACTAATTAAATAAGTAAAACCATCATTAAAATAAAATAATAAATTATAACACATAGCATAATACATTATACAATTTAATTTAAATAAATAAAAACATTTTATAAATTATATATAATACACACATAATTTATACATTTTTGATGATTTAAATATAGCAATGAATTATTTCAAATGATATAACTAATGATTAAAAATCTTATTAGTAAACATATAATAAATAGTGTCCAGTACTTTTTAAAAATGTATTTATGTTTTTTATGAAACTCAATCGTACGGTAAAACTCAAATTCTAAAAATATTTCAGTTGGGAATCCTTCTATTTGCGGGTCTAAAGATTGAATTTGTCCTGTGTGAATGATTCTGTGTGAGAGAAAGTATTGTGCTCAGGCTGCACTTTTATAATGAGCAGACAAGGATATTGGTCTTAATGGCTCCACTATCCCATCATGCTTCGTGTTTAGAGGCTCCAGGCCTTAGCTTGCATGTTTTTCACTTTTCAAACAGCACTTAAGTGCGTCTCTGAAGAGCACAACAGGAAGTGTATTAAGAGCATTCGGAAAGGTCTAATGAGAGTAAAAGTAAAGAAGTAAAAGTGGTGATGAACACTGTGAGGTTATCAGGGTCCAAGCCTCTGTTCTGACCGTCTCTCTCTCTCCAGAGCCCACGAGGATCCTGAGGCCGCCAGAGTACCGCATGGTCCAGAGGAACCGGGACGTGGTGTTCGAGTGTAAAGCCAAGCACGACCCGTCCCTCATGCCCACCATGACCTGGCTGAAGGACGGCGGAGAGCTGCCTGATGATGAGAGGTCTGATCATCTCATGAGAACACCATCCACCAGAAATCACACTATATTAGTGTGGTTATAACGTTTATACTTCCCTACTTGTTTTCATAAACTGCAAATATTATAACTAGTATTTAACCAGAAGTGTGGAAAGCACTTGTTCTGTGTGTTTCCTGAATAGAGGGTGAGGTTATGGGTTTGATTTCTGTTTACCAACAATAATGAATTGTGTTTTCATTTGCATTTATCTTTAATAATTGTGTGGTGTTCAGTCTGTGGGACCTGATTTCACTTTTTACAAAAAAAAAAAATGATGCTATCAGTTATTTTATGAACAAATTTTCAACGAGCACCCCCAGGTTCAGTCTGATGACACATGTCCTGTGTCTGACAACAGGTTCAGAGTGGACGTGGACAGTCTGAGCATCACAGACGTCACAGAGAGTGATGCAGGGACGTACACGTGTATCATGAACACCACACTGGACCAGGACTCGGCCAGCGCTCAGCTCACGGTGGTCGGTGAGTGTTTGAGTCATAGTCCTTCTCTGGATTCGTTCTGATAACAGCCATTAATTGACAGAAAAGCCAACGGACATTAATAATTCTAAAAAGAAGAGGAAGAAGAAGATTAAGCTAACTAAATAGATTAAAAAATAAATAAATAAATGCATATAAAAAAATAATTGTTATAAATTAATGAATTAATTAATAACAATTGTTTTAAAATCAGTAAATAAAAGTAAAATAGACAAAAAAAAAACAACTGAACATCTAAATAAGTAAATAAGAATTGATTAAATAAAATAATAAAAACAATGATTTAAATAAAAAATGAACAGTTGATAAAAATCAACAATTAAATTATAAAAAACATTTAAAATGCATTAATAAAAATGTAAATAATTATCTGAAAGCAAATAAACATTGACAGAAAAATGCAGTAATTGTCTGTAATTTAATGAATATCTTCCTCACTCCTCTAACCCCTCCCACTCAGAGGCCCCACCCACTCCCGCTGTGATCTACGGTAAATCACATCCCATAATGCCCTGGGCTTGTGTGTGGTGAGGTCCATGGAGCATGTTGTTATGTGATTACATTCATCTGTCTTCTGATTTGTTTGATTTTTAACGTTTGCATGACTCATCACGTGAATGCGCTTTAATTTGTGCGTGTGCAGACAGCTGATGATGTCATCACACATGTGCTTGTCTGATCATGTGATCACGAGGTGATGAGTCGATTCATGTTTGTGTTGGCATGCTTTGTAAATCCAGGACTCTTTTCTCTGAGATAAGCCATCTCTATAAAAATTCAGTAAATTTACACTACCTAGCTGTCTTTCTTTTGGATAAACCCATTTGAGTCTGGTCTTCGTGCTCAGATACTGCTCTTTTAGGAGTTGTGACTCATCAGTGACCCTCATCCTTCTGCTGCTCTGATCCGAGTGTAGTTTTTTATATTATGCTCTCTTAACTCTCTGTAATTGGCAGATCTTGTTTCCAGCGGTGTACCTCAGGGTTCGGTTCTCGGCCCACTTCTGTTTCGTATCTATATTCTTCCACATGGTCAGATCACTCAGCCTCATGGTCTGAACCTCCATATTTATGCTAATGATGCACATATCTTTCTTACTGTAGAGTCCAATTCTGTTTTTCCTCCCATTTTCATCACTTCCTGCCTATGAGAGCTCAAACCATGGAAGCTGTTAAAACTGAATGCTGACAAAACAGAAATCCTTTTAGTAAGCCCTAAATGACATTCAGATAACAATGATTAAATTCTTCACCCATTGTGGGAATCCTGGGTATTATTTAATTACAAATTGTGCTTCGAACCTCACGTCTGGCATTCTGTTAAATCTTGTTTTTCTACCTTTGTTAAATTGTTTGGATATGAACTTTGTCATAAGATGCTGAAACTGTTATTCATGCTGTAATCTTGCATCGGAGCTATTGTACAGTAACTCTTTGTTTCCTTAATTGCTCGAAGCTAGTTTAAAACTGGTGCCCTTACGTTGAAGAAGAGATCAGTTCATATCACTCCCTTCCCTTCCGTAGCACTGCACCTATTCTTTCTCATCCTAGTTTTTAAGCCTACACTTCATGTTTAGCAGAATTAATACACACTTCTGAGAATTAGTTTGAAATATAATCAGATGCTGGAAAGGTGTTCAGCATTTCCTCTGACTGAGAACCTCTGTGCTGTCCCAGCACTCCAGACCTTTAAGACTCAACTGAATTCACAGAATGCTTTATTGATGTTAAATGATCGCTGTCTGACTGCATGTTCACAGTGTTGTCTTGATTATAGAACTATATTATTTGTTTTATGTAAAGTATTCTTGGGTTCTGAAAGGTAATGTAGAAATAATATATTGTTATTCATTAGTGTTATTTAATTCTACAGAGCAGCCAGGAGCGCCGACCGATCTGGAGCTGACGGATCCGGGAGCGAGAAGTGTTCAGCTTACCTGGACACCTGGAGATGAACGCAACAGCCCTATCAAGAGTACGACACACACACACACACACACACACATTCTTGCTCTTAAAGATCTCCAGATTTCTGTCGGGTGTGTGGATCTGAAGACCCTGTGTGTCACGTCAGGGTTCCTGATCCAGTATGAGGACGCTCTCCACCAGAACGGCGTGTGGCACAATCTGACGGAGGTTCCTGGAACCAAGACCACGGCTCACCTGAAGCTCTCTCCGTACGTCCACTACAGCTTCAGAGTGCTGGCGCTCAATGACGTGGGCTTCAGTCGTCCCAGCGTGTCCTCTCGTCAGTACAGGACCAGCCCCGCAGGTACGACACACACCTGCTCACGCTCACGCTAGTGTTCCGCTCGCCTCTAACATCTCTCTAATGCCTACAGCTCCTGACGAGAACCCCACTGAGGTCAAAGGTCACGGCACCGAGCACAATAACCTGGTCATCACATGGAAGGTGAGAGGCTGATTGTTCATAAACTCCTCATATGATGACATAAACGATGTTAACCCTGAGCACTATGAATCCCTTTTTTTTTCTTACATTCAGTTTCTTGAATTCATTTTGTTGAAATATATTTTTCTTATTTAATTGAAATCATGATTGAACTTTATTAATAGTTTATTAATAGCACTTTATCATAACACAGAATACACTATTAGGGTCTTCTGATTGTGTGTTTGTGCCGGGCAGCCGCTGACTCCTCTCCAGGCCAATGGTCCAGGGCTGCAGTATAAGGTCATGTGGCGTCAGCAGGACATGGAGAAGGACTGGACGTCGGTCAGCGTGGCTAACGTCTCTAAGTTCGTTGTGTCAGGGACACCCACGTTTGTGCCGTACGAGATGTCGGTTCAGGCGGTGAATGATTACGGTCCCGGACCCAAACCCAGTGTTGTGATTGGATACTCCGGAGAGGACTGTGAGTGATGCTTTCAGCAGTTCACACACCTTCATATGCTTGTCTAGTCAAACGCTGCTAATCCCAGAATGCACCTGTGCAGTTCCGTCAGCAGCTCCGGGAGACGTGCGGGTCCTGGTGCTGAACAGCTCACTGACTGAAGTGCGCTGGAGCCGCGTTTCGCCCGAATCCGTGCGCGGGAGGCTGCAGGGCTATAAGGTACAGCTTCCTGTGATTCAGATACTCTCCATTAATCACTGATATTCACCATTATGGACATGACACTTTTTGTTCAAATGTAAATAAAATATGAGACATATTTTTTTCCACAATGGTACATCGTCTTATTATCTTCTGGGAGACGTCTGTGTCATTTCTAATCAAGAAAAAACCTGCTGGTTGTACAAAAGTAACTTTAAGTCAGTATGAATAATTTTGGGCTGGACTGTATATAACTGACTTTTCCAAATTCATTGAATAATCATTTCAGGATTGATCAAAATAATGATGATTGTGATTTTTGTGGTGACTGAGCAGTGGTAGTTCACATCTACACCAGGTTAACATGAAGGTAGGTGGTAGAAAGCCTTTAACAGAGGGTGAACTGTTGCAGGTGCATTACTATCGTGAGCGCAGTTTACACCGACACAACTCTCATCACGGCAAACAGAGGACGGAGATCTTCAGCCCTAACAAAACCGGCGGGAAACTGCCTGACCTGCAGCCCTACAGCGTCTACAGCCTGCATGTGACGGCCTTCAACAGCCGAGGAGACGGTCCCTCCAGCCCCTCCCAGCGCTTCGAGACGCCCGAGGGCGGTAAGAGCAGAGGACACACACTCTTCCATTGATTCAATCCTTTCCCAGAG
The DNA here is from genome assembly GCA_032357475.1 of Enteromius thamalakanensis. Lineage (NCBI taxonomy): Eukaryota > Metazoa > Chordata > Actinopteri > Cypriniformes > Cyprinidae > Enteromius > Enteromius thamalakanensis. The sequence goes on from JAUCMT010000059.1 coordinate 188,379, forward strand.
GCATTCTGAGCTTTATAAAGGCAACCTTTCATGCATGTTTTTGTTTAATACGTGTAATAAGACTAAGATGTTGAAGGACTGTTAGCTGACAGTCTGATGAAAAAAATCTTTCTGCTGGTGCTGCTCAGAATCTAAAGTGGCATTTAGATGGATCTTAAGACACCATGAATAATGTTCTAAATATAATCTACAGAAAATATGGAAAAAACTATTATATGAAATATGAAACTAAAAACAAGTCACCTTTTAATGAGTGAGTCACTGATTGATTGATTCAACTGATTCATTCAAAATGAATGAGTCACTGAGTCATTCACTGTTTCAAGGTTATGGGTTCAAGAAGCAAACATCTCTGTGTTTACTGGAGATGCAAACCTTCAGTTTAGAACAAAAACATGAAATTGACATTTTGTGTTTAAAAATTATTTATTTTTTAGCTTACACTAAGGATATGTATTCATCCATTTATTTATCAATAATATACCACTGCACTGCAAAAAATTGATTAAAAAAATGATCTGCCAGTGTAGTTGCTTATTTAGTAAAAGTGTCTTTATTTAAGTAGTTTTTGATATTTTGACTTGAAACCAGAGGCAAATACTAAGTAAGATAAGAATAGATAAGAAAGCAGAAGGCTCCGCAGGTGATATAATACAGGTCATGTGTGTCTGTGTTCCAGTTCCAGGCGTGCCGTCCTTCTTCAAGGTTTCTGCTTTAGATCTGGACTCTCTGACGCTGGAGTGGGGTCCACCTCACGAGAGGAACGGCCGTCTGTCCGGATACACCTTCAAATATCAGAGCGGTGAGAGACCTGTGCAGCATCACCAGACTTTACTGTTCACACCAGCTGCCTGCAGATCAGACACACTAGTGTAGATCTGATGATGCTTCCACAAGCTTCCACAGCATCACAACATCGACCTCCATCAAGAGTTGAGAGAATTTAAGTGCGAGAACTTTTTTGAAAGTTGCATTAATTTTGACCTACACGCACTGAAGATAGTAGACACGGTAGTCTAAGCAATGAAAGGTTTTATACTGCATCACTTTGGGTTAAAATAATTGTTCTGGAAGTGATTCCAGTGGTGGAGTACGTGTATGTTTCAGTGTTCATGTTACTCAAGTCAGTTTGAAGTAGCGAACAGAACAATGGTTTGTTTGGGTAAATAGCATGACCCTGCCCCTCTCCGTCTCCAGTCGACAGCAGAAATGATCTGGGTCTGCTGGAGGAACTGGACCTGCCGTCCAATCAGAGCAGCTTCACGCTGCACAACCTCCCTCACAGCACACGCTACAAGTTCTACATCAGCGCCAGAACACAGAGAGGAGCCGGTCCGGCGCTCACCGAGGAGGCCGTCACCATCCTAGACAGAGGTACGTTCACTAGATAGGCTGCACGGCTGGTTCTGCAGGGGTTTACGTGTTTCCTGTCTGATGTGTGTGGATCTGTGTCAGACAGAAGAATCTTATCACACCGGCCTTGTGTCGTCTGTATTCATAATGTTCAGATGTGAACTATATATCAGCTGTTATGGAGTGAATGGCAGCACTGTGTTGGTTTAGACGTGAGCAGCACAGTGTCTCACGCTGAGAGTTTAACAGTGTGCTGGTAAAGCTTCATTTTCACTTCGGCACAACAGATGATAACAGCGTTTCAGTAGATTAGTAATGAGACACGTCTCGCTGCTGTTTACTGCCACAATAACAGCCTGATGGTTTAACACCTGCTAGTGAAGGAATAAGTCATACAATGTATGTATTTACTATGAAATTTCATTTTTTGTTACAGTGCGATTGTATTACAATTGTCATTTCTGTCTTACAGATGATGACAGAACCACGATAATAACAGTGGTTATCATTATTAGAGCGTTCTATTTTGAGGGTTTTGAGGGTGTTTCTCTCTTTCTCTTCTGACCAGCAGAAAAACACATGATTCCTCTCTGAATCTGAGCCGATGACGGCTGTTCCATCAGTTCTCAGCTGATCTTCAGATGCATGACATGATTTGAGCTCACAGTTATGGCAAACATGCCTCGGTGTTTTACTACAGTACATCCAACACAGATCACACAGAGAAGGACACACTTTCTGAAACAAAATGACATTTTTTGACATTAAATGGAGTATTTGTGTTTATTTTCCACTCCATTATTTGACTTCCTGTACTGTAAGACCCAGTTTCAGTCATAGTTCAGTCAGGAAAGTTAAGGCTAATTCATATACGTAATTTGAAAGATTTTCATTCTTATTTTGTGAAAATAACTACGCAATGGACCGTTTTAATTAATATTTTTAAACTCTGCATCATCAAAGTAATCCATATTAGGCCTCTTTTAATTAAATTATTTTAATAGTTTTTTCTCAAGATGAAGGACTGTGATGTTTTTATATTAAAACAGCTTGGCTTCCAGAAACTTCCTGTCTCCCTGAATCCTGTGAGGAACACTGTTCAGTGTGTGTCCTTCCTGGTCCGGCTCAGATTGAAAGTTTTTATAAACACGCTTCTTCTCTCCTACAGTAGTGACATCATCACTAGCTCCGCCTCCACGCGCTCACGTCACGTGTTATTCCGCTGCTCTCATTGACCCTCGGTGATGTGGAGGTCAGAGGTCACAGTGATGGGCTGATGATGTCTCTCTCTCTCTCTCAGTGCCGCCGGTCGCTCCAGCGTTTGGGAACGTGAGCTCATCCGTGAGCGAGGACGGAGCGCTCATCAGTTGGGAATACTGGGGCCTCGAGAGACACCTTTATGTTGAATATATTATAGACAAGAGTAAGAATCCTGCATGGATGATGATGAACGTACACATTCCCATGAGTAGAGCTCATGTAGTAACTAATACACAGTCACCTACCCCGCTAAACAGGTTAACCTCTGCACTAGTTAGTGCTGGTTAGTCTGTCCAGCGGGGTACACTCGTCTTGTTTTCCAGTACACACATCTTCAGCTTCTATCACTCCATAGTTATATCAACAAACACACTTTTACTATGATTTAAGAATAAACTCTTATGAATCAGTAAATCAATCAATAAAATAAAGTAAGGGCAAGGGTTTATCCTGCAGTCTCTCAGCTTCTGGAGCAGAACGGCTTTGACTCAGATATATATATTTCAGACCTCACTGCCAGATATAGTTTCCTGGTTGAAGTATAAACACACTTCTTAAAAGCTGATGTCACTGAACGTGTGTCACACACTGGAGAACAGGACACGTGACTGAGGAGGAAGTGTTTGCTGTAGATAGTGGAGAGCTGTAGTCAGAATTAACTCCAGACTGACCGCAGGTGTCTAGAGATAACTCACCCGTGTTTGACTGTAAGGACGCTGAAGTGCTTCCTGTTGTGCTGGAAATCCTCAGGTGATGAAGACTGGCACAAAGAGAAGGTCAACGGCTCTCAGTTCCACGTTCTTAAGGGTTTGAAGAGAGGTTTGGCGTACAAGGTGCGTGTGGTGGCCCGGGGTCATGACGACCGAGCGCTCCATCACTCTGAGGAGCTGCTGGTTAAGGTCCCAGGTGAGGCTTCATCTCAGCCTCAAGGCCTTGTGGGATATTTGAGGGCCGTGATGCATGCCGGTCATGTTGAGATGTTGAAGCACGTCTGTGTGTCCTGCACGAGTCCGTCTGTGCTCGTAATGTGGCTCGATCAGCGTGATTGTGTCCCACAGCACATGTGATTTTCTTCTTCTGTGTTTCCAGTACAAGTATCTCAACATTCTTACATTTACTGTTAAGATATTTCATATTATTTTCAGTTTATTCTTTAATCATAAACTCACTGCGTTGTGTCTGGTGTAGGTTCAGATGGTTGTACTGGAGCAGGTGTATGTGTGTTTGTTGATGGCGTCTGGTCTTCTGTTTAAAGTTCAGCACATACTGTACATCACATGCTCTTCCTCTTCCTCCTCTTCCTCAGCGATGGTGAGTCCGCAGGTGGACATCGCCACTCAGGGCTGGTTCATCGGTCTGATGTCGGCCATCGCTCTGCTCATCCTCATCCTGCTCATCATCTGCTTCATCAAGAGGAACAAGGGCGGGAAATATCCAGGTGAACCCTGATGCACTCTATCCTTATACTTTCACTTCCATTTCTTGTAGTGCTTTTATCAATCTGTCTTGTTTTGTTGTGATTTTATTTTTATTATTTTACTACAATAACACTTTAAAAGAAGCAGAAAGCGATGTCAGCCCTGCTGAGATCAGACAGACTGAGATCAGACAGAAACTCAGGATTCTTTGTAGGATTTTTAAACTAGGAATTTTATGGATTTCACTCGTTCTTTATCCCACTGGAAGACATGTGTTTCTTGTTTTAATCATTCACTCGGGATGTGGATGTGTTTTTGCTCTAAAGCGTGTTTCTGGAGCGTGTGGAGGGAGTGTGTTTCTGGAGCGTGTGGAGGGACTGTGTTTCTAGAGCGTGTTTCTGGAGCGTGTTTCTGGAGCGTGTGGAGGGAGTGTGTTTCTGGAGCGTGTTTCCGGAGCGTGTGGAGGGAAGTGTGTTTCTGGAGTGTGTGGAGGGATTGTGTTTCTGAAGCGTGTTTCTGGAGCGTGTGGAGGGAGCGTGTTTCTGAAGCGTGTTTCTGGAGCCTGTGGAGGGAGTGTGTATCTGGAGCGTGTGGAGGGAGTGTGTTTCTGGAGCGTGTAGATAGGAGTGTGTTTCTGGAGCGTGTTTCTGGAGCGTGTGGAGGGAGCGTGTTTCTGGAGCGTGTGGAGGGAGTGTGTTTCTGGAGCGTGTGGAGGGTGCAGGTGATGTTTCGTGATAAGTGCCGCCGTGTGACTCTGATGTTTCTCTCAGTTAAAGAGAAGGAAGACGCTCACGGAGACCCGGAGATCCAGCCCATGAAGGAGGACGATATCACGTTTGGAGAGTACAGGTGAGAGAGCTGTGACCTGACCCTTGACCTCTGACCCCTCAGGAGCCTGACGCCATGACGACACCTTCCTCTCCTCCTCTGACGGATCTGATCCCGTCTGCTGTGGATCAGGGAACTGTCTCAGAATCTTCTTCCTGGATCCAGAATAATCAGCAGATGAACTGAAGCTGCTGGTTTGATGTTTTAAAGTCTCTTCCTGCGTTATTCTGCACGTGTGCCGGAGACAGACGAGTCAATGCACTTTACTCCTGGATAGCAATATTCTTTTCTATTCCCTGCTTTATTAAATCATTTCCTTTTTATACGCTGATGTTGGACATTATTGCAGATGTTGAGCGTTCAGTGTTCATCAGAACTTCACTCCACACAGAAATATTTACAATAAATATTCAGAATTGACTATAGATACTATTAATGTATGGCAGATGTTAATTCTGATGTGAGAGCGGATCACAGGATGTGTGATTCCTGATTCTAAAGTGATCTGAATGAACACACACTCATCAGAACACAGCTCTGAGTCACGTCTGCTGCGGTAAGAGCGCTCCGGAGTCGTTTGGATGAATGTGGGAAGGTAAGCGGGAATCTGCATGAGAGAGGAGAAAAACACAAGCATTCCAGGATCACACTTCACGTGAAGCGCTAACACACGCCATCGCCAGACGGGCCGTTCACCCTGAACACGTCTGTCCCGTCCCTTACTGTTTATCTCTAAACATGTTCTAGATGCTGTAACACATGCTCATCAATGTTAATTCCTAAACAGTGGACCAATCAGAAGACCTCGGAGGCGGGGCAAGCGTTTACTGTAGCCAGTTGGCATGGCGACTGTCTTATTTCCCATCATTATCTCCAGACCCTCACAGACGTGTTCTGAGAGAACGGCTCTGTCAGTCCCAGTCAGTGCTTTCACACGTTTCTATGTACGGGACGTTATACAGGATTTATTTTTGTATATTATTTATTATTATTATTATTATTACTTTCAAAATATATAAAAGTACAACAAATATACAGTTATTTATGATTGATTTATGCATCAACAAATTCAGAACAACAACAAAAATCCATAATAATAATAATAATAATAATACTAATATTAATAATAAAACATGTATAAGAAGGCTCGTAACACTGCAGGGGTTTCATGGGAAGTGTGGCGGCACCCATCCATGACTCATGTATGATTTGCAGGTCTTCTCCATGCGTCTGTGATCATGAAGCACCAGCAGAAGGAGATCAGGTTCAGCTGGTGCTTCAGGAATCAGGCTGATGTTTGAATCACGGTCATCTTCACGCTTCAGATACTGATCGCGCTTCATTCCTCTGATAGTTTCCCATGATGCTTTATTGCTTGTCTGGAGGTTTTGTCCCTCATCCTGTCACATGATTGTGATGGCCATGTGACGCTGACCCTGCATGTGTGTGCCGTCCATCTTTGATTTGCTTCATGATTCATCTGCATGTGGTTTTCTCCTAGTGACGAGGACCATAAACCGCTCAAAGGGAGCCGAACGCCGTCCAGCGGAACCGTTAAACGCGACGGCAGTGACGACAGTTTAGTCGACTACGGAGACTCCGGAGACACGCAGTTCAACGAGGACGGCTCGTTTATCGGACAGTATAGCGGGAGGTCGGATAGAGACGCCACTCACGACAGCTCCGAGCCGCCGTCTCCGGTCAACGCCATGAACTCGTTCGTCTGACGCGTTTACTAGACACCAGCGGTCTCAGAGGAGCTGTGTTCACTATAGCACACATCTACTGCTGCAGGACGCTCTCTTATGCAATCATCTACTCTAGAAACTTTTCATTCATGGTTTTGATCTCTAGCTCCCCCGAACTGAAGGTGTGCTCTCACAGATCATCTGAGATCAGGAGAGTGTGTCTTCATCAGATCTGGAGAAATGTGTCTCAGTAATGGAAGTGAATGGGTGCCGTCAGAATGAGAGTCTGATAAAAACATCTGCTCACGCTGATCTCAGAGGACCTGAGTGTTGGTCATGTGATGACGCAGTACGAACGCAGCTGATGTATCCATGCATGATGATGATTTCCTCTTCCTCTCAGAGATTCTGGTTCTGAGTATTTCTGGGTGTTTAAGACTCACACACTCCTGTAGATGAATTCAGGTGCTTCCAGAGCATCGTCTTGACCCGCAGGTGAACCTGTGCAGTTCCCATAGCAACCACCCTGAGCTGCTGACAGGAAGCGGATCTTCAGTGTAAATATGAGTTCATACGCTCGTGCAGGATCATCGTCAGGCCAGTCAGAAATATCTAGACTAGAGTTCATCACACGGCTCATATTTCATCCCAAAATCAACAGAAGAATCTTTGAAGTTATGTTTGACATGATCTACATGAAGCTTGTTTTTAGAATCATTTTTTTAAATGATGACATTATTATAGTTAACTGTTTTATTAAAGGAATATATACTCGTTATTGTGATGCAAGAAAAAAATGTTTCTAAAAATGATTTGTTTTCATGATTGGTAAAAATGTAATTCTAATTTTTGGGATCTTTATTTAATTCACTCTATTTACACTTTGCCTCTTTTGTAAATCTGCTCGTCAGAATGAACAGTGTGTGTGTGTGTGTGTGTGTGTGTGAAAGATTTTTATGCTTTTTTCATAACTTGCATCAAGTTTGAATTTGAAATGCTAAATGTTTTTGTTTTGTAAAGATATTTTGTTACTGTAAATAAAGCGAGAGTGTGTGTGGCTTGAGAACTGAAGTGCAGGTCAGGAGTGAATGTGTGTGTGTGCGTGTGTGTGTGGACAGGTTTTTATATCCTCATGGGGACCAATTGTCCCCACAAAGATAGGAATACTAGTAAATTTTGACCTTGTGGGGACATTTATTAGGTCTCCATGAGGAAACAAGCTTATAAATCACACAGAATGAAGTGTTTGAGAATGTAGAAGTGTGTGTGTTTCC
>JAUCMT010000059.1:208567-220321 GCA_032357475.1 Enteromius thamalakanensis
CTCTCACAGAGACACACACACACACACACACACACACAGAGACATACTCTCACAGAGACACACACACACACACACACACACACACACACACACACAGACATAATCTCACAGACACAAACACACACACACACACACAGAGAGACATACTCTCACAGAGGCACACACACACACATAGAGACATACTCTCACAGAGACACACACACATAGAGACATACTCTCACAGACACACACACACATACACACACACACACACACACACACACACAGACATACTCTCACAGAGACACACACACACACACACACACACACACACACACACACAGACATACTCTCACAGAGACACACACACACACACACACACACACATAGAGACATACTCTCACAGAGACACACACACAGGCATGCTAGTTGAGTAACTTAGTATCAGTGTTTATCGTGGTAGTGTGTGTGTTTGAAGAGGTTTTTGAGTCTCCAGCTGTAGGTGTGTGTTATTGTGTTGAAGACAGTGATGTTCTCGAGGGATTCAGGATTGTTTTCTTGAATTAAAGATGGAAGTGCTGTGTTTGACTGAGTGTCTTTTACTGTGGTATTGAGCTGTGAATCTTGCAGCTGATGATATTCACACAGGACTGACTAATAATCAATAGTGTTATATTCATATTTCACTCTAAATTAAACAGCACTGTGTTACTTTACTAGTTACTTAAAAACCTAATCTGATGATGTAATGTGTTAGCCCCAACACTGGTGTGTGTGTGTGTGTGTTGGAGGTGTCTGAAGAGCACATTGATGTGTGATCATTAGTATTCTAGCGGCTGAAGAAGTAGGTCTCTGTTTCATTCTGGATCTGCTCAGGTTTTCCAGAATCACTCCTGCAGCTGAAAGCAGGACAAGAGCGTGACCTCAGACTCCTGCCAGCACACACACACACACACACACACACACACACACAGAGCCAGCAGGATCACAGCATCGAGTGAACAGTGTTGGTGTGTGGGTGAGTTGTTGTGAAAGTTCTCAATCACAGCAGCAGCACATTCTCGCGGCTCTGGGCTGATTTAGAGTCAGAGGGTCACCGGATGCTTGTTTTACAGTTTGATATGAATTTTCATAAGAAGTCCACTCATACTTCTCAAAGGTATTGTAAAACACCACCATTATTACCCTGTTATCAGCTCTGTTCACAGCAAGCCGTTTTGTTGCATGATGCTTTAGATGCAAATGAGCTCATCTGACTCCGCCCCTCTTGTCTGACCCCGCCCCTCTCGTATAAGCCGCTGTCTGAGAGAAACTAGCAAGTTATTAGGAAAAGTGATTTGCAAAGGTTCGTAAAAACTGTTGTAGTCACTTCTTCTGCGGGTGAAGCTGGATCAGGAGTGCTTCATGTGAATATAAACACGATCGGGAAGCTCTCAGAAACAAACACAATCAGATGACGGGAGTGCTATTTTCATTATTATACCCAACAACAGAACACTTCAAGCTCTTAAGAGTTATTCTTGTCTACATCTGCTCCAGCCTGAAACTACTAACGACGGCTTGATCTGAGAAAGACTGTAGTAGATTAAAACACTGGGAGGTGTTTGTGAGCGCAGTGACAGCACAGTTCAGGGATCAGGAAGTGCGTTAGCATCTGATGACTCCTTTAGCAGACATACATTCTTTTGCTTCTCATGAGCTCCATTAATCATGAAGAAACACCCCTTGATCCAGAATCACACCAACACACGAGCTGAGGAACATTATTAAACATGTTCGGTTATTGTGAGATCATTAACGAGCGTCTGACAGAAGATCAGCGTTCATGACAGACGAGCAAAAACCTGCTTCCTCCTTCCTCTGTTATATGAGCATCAGTACTGATCAATAGTGTTAATGATCCACAGAGACACCACACACACCACAGTCAGCTGATGTTCAGGAGTGTGTGTGTGTGTGTGTGTGTGACCAAAATACAGTAAAAGTGTTGAAATATGATTAGAATTCTGAACAGATGTTTAAAGTGTAGTGTATTTCTGTGATGTTCAGCTTCATTCCTCCAGTCTTCAGAGTCACATGATCTTCAGAAATCATCATCATACACTGATATACTGCTCGAGAAACACTTCTGATGAATATTTTAGTGGAAACTGATGCCTTTATTTTCAGGATTCACAGATGAATAGAAGGTTCAAAAGAACAGCATTATTTGAGGCAGAAATCTTTTGTAACGTGAGAAACACTCTCACAGGAAATCTAATGTTGTCTTAAATACAAATATTTATTCTGTTACAAAAATGTTTTTTCTATTCATCTGAATCCTGAGAAATGAAATATATGATAGTTTACACATAAGCAAACATTAATCGGCACACACAAATACATGAGCGTTCATAATAGAAACATGTGAGATTTGATTTTAAATGTAGACGTACAGAATCCTCAGATACAGTATAATCCCGCAGCAGGATGTGATGGATATATTAATAGATGTATTAATAGTGTTGGGTATTGCTGGTGTTTATTATACAGTCTGGGCTCTGAGTCAGAGGAAGTGATGTAAAGAGTTTGTGTGTGATCTTCTGAAGGACGTCTGAGACGCTGATCTTCATCAGATAATCAGACACTGATCGCTCAGACTGTCATTGATTTCTGCTCGTTCTCATGAGTGTCAGCAGAGCCTATCAGATCACTTTAACCTTCTGCTTCACTTCTATTCATTTACATATTAATCAGATCATTTATATTTATTTAAAATCTTTACATTTTGAAACATTTTATAATATATTTATATATATTTACACAATTAATTGATGTATATGAGAGTTTAAGCGTTTGATGATTTCTGTGTTTATTTGTAATGATATTTGTATATTTTATGGGTATTTGTGAATGTTTGCAGACTCTCTGAACTCAGGGTTCTTTATATTCAGTGTAGGGCTGCTTGGTTTAGGCAAAAATCATGAATTATTTTGGTTTATTATTAAACAGATTTAGACGATGACTGAGTCGTATGATTGAATTATTAACTAATAGTTTATTAATGAGTTAATTACCACAGATGATCCAAGCGCTTCAGCTTCCTTTCTCCTGCTTTAATCAGTCATTCACTAATGATTGACAAACATAGCATTCGTTGACTTCACTCGATCACTGATCCCAATCCATAACCATAATCACATATGACTGAACAATGAGTTCATAAACATAACAGTACCTTCAAAACAGAACATGTACAAATACAGTCTGATTGAGAACAGAGTGTGTGTTCTGTTGATGAAGTGTGTGTGTGTGTGTGTGTGTGTGATGCTCGTGCCAGTCTCTATAGCTGCTCATTGTTGAGTGTTCACTGAAGAGGACACACTTCACCACGTCCGAGCGTCTCACACACACACACTGCAGTGATAACAGCTCTTTATATGAAGTATGTACAGTGATGAATACAGTATGTACAGTAGATTGGTGATCTGCACACACAGGGTGTATCTGTGTAAACTGAGAGACAGTATGTAGTGATATATATTATTAACAAATCTCGTCTGCTTGTTTGCTTGTATCATGACAAATATGACCGTTATCATCCAGCTGTGCATCAGTCTATAACTACTCCAGACCTGTTCTGTGCAGTTCTTTATTTTCTCTAGTAATTCGTATGTATTCTTTTTAGTTTATTTACAGTAATTTGAGCTATTTTGAAAATAAAAAATGTTGCATTAATCTAGTTAATATATTATATATTAACATTTATTATTATATATTAAGCTTTTTCAAATAAGTTTGTCTTCTTATATTTTTAGGTTATTTAGTTGATATATGCTTATAGTTTTATATATATATATATAGTTTTAGATTTTTTTGTTCAGTTTATAAATGTTTATACACATAAGTTTATTTTATTGGCAGAGTTTTGTGTAAATTTAGTATTGAAAGCAAAACTGTGATTATTACAGCAGATGAACCAGAGAAAGCATATACTGTTCATAAAACAACACTGAGTCAAAACAGTGGAAATAGCTTTAGAATAAACATCTGATGAATCAATAAGCAAACCACATATCTGAGATAATTCAGTTATCTAATCATTTATATGTCTGTTTCCACCGTACAGAAATATACTTATAGACTTATAGCCGTACAGAGAAGATTCACAGAGATATATTTGTCACGAGACAAACAAATTGATGAGATTAAAGAGCTGTTATCAGCGGAGATGCAGTGTGTGTGTGTGTGTGTGTGTGTGAGAGAGAGAGAGGGTGTGTGTGTGTGTGTGTGTGTGTGTGCGGTCTCTCTGTGACCCTCTTTGCTAATGAAAGGTCAGGCTGAGTGAAGCTAGTTTAATGTCAGGTTTGTAAACACTCTTTCTGAGAAACATGCAGGATTATTATTGATCTGGAGATGGTTTCCTGTCTTCTGCAGGTTTTATCCCCGAGGCATGAAAGGAAAAGCAGGTCATTCCCTCTGAATGTTGAGAGAATGTGGACATCCCTGACTCTGTGTTTAATGTGTAATCTAGGTGTGTGTGTTGATGGGATAGCTCCAGCAGTCCCGGGCTGATGTCTTCTGTCTGTCTGTGACCCAGATCTGCTGCGGTCTGAAAGACTCTGAACACAATACAGCTACTAAACGCCTGAGACCCGCTCAGACAAACGCTCAGGAACTAGGACACGCTGCTGGTTTAGTCAGGAATAACCAGACTCTATTAACCTTCTATATTTGTCACGCAGGCTCAGGAAGGTTTTAATGTTTCTTCTGCGAACCTGTTTTTATTTGATCAATAATACTGTAAAAACAGAAGTATTACCCCTCAGACGACCAATTACATTACAGCACACGTTCAGTGCAGGGATATGAACACAGAGTATATGATGTGCAGGTGTGCTGGTCTGAATCAGCAGCGCAGTAACGTCTGTCGTGACCCCTGACCTCTGTGTCTACAGTAACGTCTGTCACAGTCACGTCTGTCTGAGAGCTCTTCAATGCATCTGTTGTGTGATGGTGGAGATGTCATCGTCTGGATTGTGTGTGTGTGTGTGTGTGTGTGTGTGACGTCATGTATTCAGTCGTGTCCCTCAGCTCAGCGTTTCTCATTGAAGCACTGGTTCCTGGAGGACCGCGTCTCTGCTGTTCAATGCTGTTATTATTCCAGCTGAAATTGGTTGGTTGTTCAGCTGAGATTGAACACTAAGCACTTTAACACGCTGAGTCAACACGCTAACAACACTGAAGGTCAGAGCCCATCGGCTGCGGCAAGAAACACGTCTTAATACACAACAAAACTACAGAAGAGTCAGGTTTTAATATTAGGAAGTATATCGAAACTCTTCGGTGGTTTTGGAGCGATATGCTAATGGTCTTATAAGATTTAATAATCTATGCGCTAAAAGACCCAGAGATCAGCTGAATGGATTCAAAAACAGTAAAAGTCCACTGGTTATCTCTAGGGGAGATGACACACTAATGGTGTGTTAACTTTAAAAGTAAACAGAGTAGTGTGTGTCATTTTACAGGAAAGTTCACCCAAAAATGATGAAACATTATATAATTACCCTCATGTTGCCCAAACCTGCATGAATGTGTTCTCTTGTGAAAGCAAAAAACATCCAGTTAAAGCTACTGGGGTCCAGTGTTGTTCAGTGTGTGTGTGTGTGTGTGTGTGTGTGTTTTCCTCATCCTTCTAATCACATCAGTCCAGCAGGAAACAGAAATAATCAGTTGTAATGTGGAAAGATGTGATGTGTTACTGATGTTACACTACAGCATCAGCTAAACACAGTGTACCTCAGCATCCTCCGAGGAGCCGTGTAAACAGCACAGCTTCAGGTTTCAGTAAATGGATTCTGGCTCTGATTGGTGAGCGGTCTGAGCGTGAGAGCAGAGTGAGACGTGATGGAGATCTTCAGGAGACACGCGTGTCTTTATTTGAGACTCGTGTGACTCTCTGTTCATCAGTTACACTCATTCAGCTCGTGTGTGTGTGTGTGTGTGAGGAGATTTGAATATTAAATAGCTGATTATCACGGTCATGTGACTGTGTGTCTGTCTGCTGCTGAAACACAGATATGTGTGTGTGTGTGTGTGTGTGTGTGTGCTCGATTAAGTGGTTAAGATCTCATTTTGAGCTCATTTTTTGTCCATCTTGCATGAGAAGTGTTGCTAGGAGACCAATCACATCCTGCCGTGTGTGTGTGTGTGTGAGAGAGAGAGTGTGTGTCATAATCCAGCTGCTGTGTGTCGTCTCGCTGTCTCACTCATCATGTCACTGCTAGTTAAGGAGGTGGTTTTTACTTGTGTCTCTGGTAACCGGCTCATGTTGATCCTGACAGCACAAGAGCTTGGAATAGTTGAGATTTTCTTTGATGTTTCTGAAGGAATCTCTTTTTCTGCGTTTATAACAGTCAACATTGTGAAATATATTATTGTGAATAAAAAAGGCTGGTTGCAGTTGAATGTGTCTGTGATTAATAACATTATTATTTTCTTTCTTTTTTTATTTTATGCCTAATGCTTTTGTAGTTTCTACAAAATGTTAAAGACATCTTAATTCTGCATTTTGAGCAGTAGTGTGCAGTGTATAGTTTACTGATGTAAAAGAGGATCTTGAGGGTTTGATGAGTGAATCGTATCTCTGTATGATTGTGTGTCTGTGTTCCTCAGCAGCTCCTGATGTCTGAAGATCTTCTGTAGCTGATGATCGCCGCGGCCGTCCAGTCCACAGCCATGAGCCACACATCCTGCTGTGTTCTGCTGAGCATCTCGCTCACGCTCACCTGCCACTGTGAGTATCAGTGACCCACATTAGACAGTTAGTACATCATCCTATCAGCCCTTTAGTCCATCAGTCTTTTAGTCTATCAGTCAGTCAGTCCAGTAGCCTGTCAGTTAGTCAGCCTATCAATCCATCGTCCCATCAGTCCTTCAGTCTTGCAACATATTGGCCCATTAAACAGTTAGTTAGTTTATCAGACAGTCCGTCCATTGTCCTATCAGCCCATAAGTCAGTCAGTCTATCAGCCCATCAGTCCATCATCCTATCAGCCCATCAGTCCCTCATCCTATCAGTCCATCGTCCTATCAGCCCATCAGTCAGTCATTCTATCAGTCCATTGTCCGATCAGCCCATCAGTCAGTCTATCAGTCCATCAGTCAGTTAGTCTGTCAGTCCATCAGATTATCAGTCCATCATCCCATTAGCCCGTCTGTCAGTCAGCCCATCATCCTATCAGCCCATCAGTTCATCGTCCCATAAGCCAACAGTCAGTCAGTCTATCGGCCCATCAGTCTATCATCCCATTAGTTCATCAGCCCATCAATCAGTCAGACTATCAATCCATCGTCCCATCAATCCTTCAGTCTGAAGTCAGTCAGCCCAAAAATCCATTGTCCCATTAGCCTTTAATTTTATCAGTCCATAGAAAAACTTATATTTTTAAGTTAAATAACTGCACAGTATTTCCAATACAATAGCATGTTTAATAACATTGTTGAAACCGTTTTAAAAAATGCAGGTGTTGATTAAAGGCATGATCTCAGTATTGACCATAATAATAAGATTTTTGTGATAATCCAGCAAGAAAATGCTCAAAACCACTGTAAGTTTTTGTGGTGATGTTCTCGTTCCACTGTAAAATCAATTAAACAGAAATAGAGATTAATTCATGTCATTCTGAGATGTTAAAACGAATCAAGACTCAGAAGCGCATCAAGCATCTACAGATGACGTGTTCTCTATGCTTCTCTTTCAGTTTGGTCAGTGTGTGCTGATTTCCCAGCAGTCTTTGGAGGTGAGTCTCAACTGTTTGTTTACAATGTGATTCAATCAAGTCTATCTCGCTTAAGATCATCCCAAAATTTGAAACCATGTTATACTTTAAGTATGGACAAATGTTCAGATGGAAGCCTGGTTAGTTCATGCAGAGACATTACAACTGTAAGATTTGTCTTCATACAGTTACATATTAATTAATTTTACATATTAACTGAAATCAAGTAGGCTGAAGCCTTTTAAAGAGGGTCTTATTAAATCATTAAAAATATATAAATATATATATATTTATATATATACCCCTTTTATTTTTCTGGATTCCATCTTAATTTATTTAATTAATTAGCCATCAAAAAGCATTTATTTAACTGAATTGTTTAAATTCATAAAACTTTAACAATTGAATCACTTTATTATTAGTAGTTTTTTATTTTCTCACTTTTTGAGAATTTTTGCTTTGTCCATTTTAATTTGTCTGGATTTTATCATAATCAGAGTATAGTTTTTTTCTGGTAAATTCAATTCGTACAAAAAGACACAAGAACACAACAGTGATGCACATCTGTAAATGACAGTGTTCATAAACGATCGCAGTTTGAAGGGTTAGATGTACACACGATTGATTCAGAGCGGTGTATTTGTTCATCGCCTCCAGTGTGTGTGTGTGAGAATCTGCCGTGTTCAGTGAAGATCACAGACATTACAGTGATTCAGGGCTCGTAATAGAGACGCAGATTGAGGAGCAGGGCATTGTGGAAGATCAGAAGATTAACCGTCTCTGACGGCCCCCACCCGTTCTCCATCAAAGCCTCGGGAGCCTGTTTGCTGATTCCTGGAGAGGCTTTGATCTCTGCGCGACTGCATGTGGTTTACAAACATTACAGAGCTACAGCGCGTCAATCAAACGCCTGTGACCCACCCACAACAACGAAGCCACGCCCCTCACTTCAGTTCACCAGCAGAAACATTAGAAATATGGAATGCAGCGTTAATATTTAGTATTGTTCTTGTGGAAGAATTTTTAACATTTTGTTTCCATATGCGATGAAATGATGACATTTTCAGACTATTGGATTCATTACTGTGCAAAGTGCAAAGCTAATCTGGTGATGTCAGGTGGCGACAGTTGCTAGGGAGTGACAGGTCTGTGATGTTTTGCTCACACACATGAAATATTCATGTGTGTTTAACCGGACGCTAAAAGAGCTGCAGGTTGCCATGGAAACCGGGTCAGGGGGTCAGGTGTAGGTTGCTGGGTCACTTATCGCTGCATTAATATGAAACATCAGCATTATGCATTATGATGATACTCATCTTCATTTAACAGAGTAAGTGTTATTTTATTATCAGCAGGACAATATTCTAGAATTCGAATAGATTTCTATTTTATGTGCATTTTATTTTTACCGTTGCTTCTGCAACTGCAAAATATATTATTTATTATTTAAATATCAGTTATTTCAGCTACTTTTATTTTAGATAAACAAAATTTACTTTTTCGGTTTAGTTAGTTTTATTTAATATATTTTTAAAAGAGATTTATAATTCTGCATTAAGGAAATGAATCTTTATTCTGAGTTCAGTAATGCACAACCCGCTCATATATTATTTAATGTGTCAAGTATCATCATCATATAATTAGATTTAATGCCTTTAACCTATGCTGCTTTAAATAAAACATTAAAATGCTGCACATTAATGGGAATTGGGGGTGTGTGAAAAATAATGTCGCAATGGAAAAAAAAACGACATGTTCATAACAGTACATTCTTGTCTTCACATCACTGTGTTTGTGATTCCTGTATGATAATCAAGAAACATTACAGAGCCATGGATGAGTTAATGATAGTGCTGATGAATAATTAATATCTGATCAGACACAGACGAGACAGCAGCAGATTCCTGAAGCAGCATCAGATGACTTTCATTCATTTGCATTTGATGAGTCTCCGTCAGTTTCCTGTTTTACTGTCCCGTCAGGAGGTGATGGGACTGATATTCCACAGCACATATACTGTTATTACAGTTAATGTTAATGATATAAACTAAGAATTGCGGGGGGAAAATCAATCAGAATAGTAAAATAAAGCATTTTATTTGTAATTCAGTGGCAGAAATTGGCCTCCATAGTATTTTGTCTGAATCTGAGGGAAACTTGTTTATTTGTGATTGTATCAGTGTAGGCTTGGATTTGATGTGACTCTCAATCACGTATTTCCTCATAATTCACCAGAAAAGTGTTTAGAGTTTATTATTCAGAACCCAGGAGAGATGTTTCTCTTAAAACCAGATCCAAATGAATCTCTAGTGGTCATCCGTATGTGAGATCTGGAGATCTGAGTGCTCTTTCTCAGGAGAGCTTCAGTTTGTGAAGAAGAAATCTGAAAGAAGAGCTTCTGGAGGTTTGTGGTGATGAAGAACTGGTATTCATGAGTTATTTATCAGCATTAATCACTCTATTGACTGATATCCCAGCATGCACTAATGGAGCTGGAAATGAGCTGCCTCTACTCTCTTAATGCTGCTCTTATTATGCATAATTCATCTTC
This sequence comes from Enteromius thamalakanensis, assembly GCA_032357475.1. Lineage (NCBI taxonomy): Eukaryota > Metazoa > Chordata > Actinopteri > Cypriniformes > Cyprinidae > Enteromius > Enteromius thamalakanensis. The sequence goes on from JAUCMT010000059.1 coordinate 218,858, forward strand.
ATAATGTTCCATAATGTAATCTCTCAGTCGCTGAAATAAAACTTCTGATGGCATGGATGGATGGACAACATGTCTACATAGTTAGGAAATTAAGTTTAGTTTTTGTTTCTTTCAAAACTATAGAAAATCCTACTCATGCCAAACTTTTAAAGGACAGTTTGTGCTGGGTGCTGTATTGAGTGTGTTCTGAATCTCTGTGTTTCTTTTAGACGAGTCGACAGGTTTCGGCCCGGTGTTCGAGGAGCAGCCCGTCGACACCATTTACCCTGAAGAGTCTCCGGAGGACAAGATCATCATGAGCTGCAAGACACGAGCCAACCCACCGGCCACATACAGGTCTCTCACACACACACACACACACACACACACACACACACACACACGCACACACTCATGTAGTGTTTCCATGTGTTCTGGGGTCTCTCTCTTCATAGGTGTAATGGTGTTTCTGCTGTACAGACTGTATGTGGTATTGTCCTACACTGACCCTACACCTAAACCTACCCCTTACAGGAAACACACACACTTCTACATTCTCAAACACTTCATTCTGTGTGATTTATAAGTTTTTTCTAAAGTGGAGACATGTGGTAATGTCCTGAAAAGTCACCATCTCCTTGTAATACCTGTGTTATAACCGTGTCTTTATACGCATTTATATCCTCATTTTGTCACACATCGCGCAAACACTTACACACACAGACACACACACCCATTAACATTTGTGTTATCTTGAGTCTTGTAGCAGGAAGTGTTATGTACATATTTTCCCTTATTTCTGATGGTGTGTGTGTTCTCAGATGGAGGCTGAACAACACAGAAATCATTCTTGAAAATGATGATCACTACAGTCTGATGGGAGGGAACCTCGTCATCAGCTTCCCTGACAAGAGCAAGCATGCTGGGAACTACTCGTGTCTGGCCAGTAATGAGTTTGGGACACTCGTCAGTCAGAAGGCCTCGGTTCAGTTCGGATGTGAGTCGCTCGTATATACAAGCTCTATAAAACTGCCCTGAATGGCCTTGAGCACACACACACACAGAGGTGGTATTGTTCTGAGCTTGACAGATATTAATTTCTGCTGTCAGACGTCTGAAGAGTGTGTGCGGTTTCTGCTGAATTATGACTCTAAAGTGTCCTCTGTGCAGTTTTACTGCTATTGTGCGTGAAATTGATGTGCGAGTTAATTAAATTCTATATGTGCTGTTGTCCTGTTTTCAATTATAGCAGGCAACATTTTCATTCAGAAGTTGCATTAACAGACGTTTTAAAAAAGTTTCTCAAGGAGAAATATGATTCTTAACTTGCCAAAATTATACTACTTGTTATAATTGCTTTTTTATATGTATTTATTTGCTGAAGAGAGTATTGGTAAATTATTATACACAGTTCCCTTTCAGTCGGTCACTCTGACGTCACGTCGGTGACCGACGAATAGGAATCTCGCCTCGAGATGCCAAAAC
>JAUCMT010000059.1:220551-233370 GCA_032357475.1 Enteromius thamalakanensis
TATTCGTCGGTCACCGACGTGACGTCTCCGTTCCCTTCTTCAGGGAACGAGGGTTACATACGTAACCGAGACGTTCATTCAGTATTATTGTTATCATTATTGTTTTACATTTTATTTATTTAGTTTATTATTTTATTAAGCATAAGTAACACTGAAGTGAAATCTATGTCTTGTGTTTAGACTTGGACATGTTCTCCACGGACGAGCGGGAGGCGGTCTATGTGAAGGAGGGGCAGGGGGCGGTGCTTCTGTGTGCTCCGCCTCCACACTTCCCAGGTAACCATGGCAGCCGACTCTATTGCTTGTCAGTCATGTCTGCGTCTGACTGACAGGTTAGCATAATTTTCTGTCTGTGCTCTCTGCAGAGGACCTGTCCTTCCGCTGGATGCTCAATGAGTTCCCAGAGTTCATTCCTCTGGATAAGCGGCGCTTCGTGTCTCAGACCACCGGGAACCTCTACATCTCCACTGTACGAGCGTCAGACAGCGGCAACTACTCCTGCTTCGTCTCCAGTCCGTCCATCGCCAAGAGTGTCTTCAGCAAGTTCATCCCGCTGGTGCCCATTGCCGAGCGTAAGTGTGTTTATCATCGTAAAACTATTTTACATTTGAATTAGGTTTATATTTATGAACACACAGGCTTGTTTAATGTATAAACTTACTTCATTTTTTGTGAAATCAAACCTTTATATCTTAAGTAGTGCTGGGCAACAATTAATAAAAAAAACTATTAAATAAGTGTTTTTGTGTAAATGGTATGCGTGTGAAAACTATGTACTTTTTACATATATTTTTACGTATATTTATTTTGTATAAATACATACACAATTTGCATTTATATATTTAAGAAAAACGTTATGTTTATGAATTAATTATATATGTTTATAAATTAAATTATATTGACATAAATATATATGTAAATATTTTCTAAATATATATACTGTGTTTAATCTGATATATGTTTGTGTCTTTAACACAATCTTTTATTTTGGATTGGATTAATCATGATTAATCATTGCCCAGCACTAATCATAATAAATATATATTGTACTTATGAATCTTTGGACTCTTTTTGCAGTTTAAATCAAGGTTATTGGTATAGATGTTTTATACACATTTTCTTTATGAGCAAGATGTGAGTGACACTTATGTAAAGTTGCTGCCAGGATGATAAGAGTGTTGCTATATCTCTCATGGTAGTATCCACTTGATGGTGTTACTGAGTTTACACTGTACTGACAGAGTGAGGAAGAAACAGCAAAGATCTGAAAGACAAAACAAACTGAGGTTTCTGAAGTATTTCTGATTGAGCTGGTGCTTATTTTAGGTCTGTTCAAGATCAGATAATCTCCTCAAAGAAATCTGCTTCACACACAGAAAAGCAAGCTTTCACAGAATAATAGCATCCTACTACAGTATATAGTCCTACTTCATCTTTATCTCTTCACCATAACTAAACAAGTCAAGTTTTTGATCACTCAGTAGTTAATGTTCTTCTGTGTGATAACAGAAAACTTTCCAGATTTAATGGTTACTACTGGTTAGTCTTAAATAAATGCCCGGGTTTAACTAGAGATGTTTGAGGTCTGAAAGTGGCAGTGTATCTCACTATATCAATAACAGTATATCTATAACAGTTTGTTTCTTCATTTCAGCAGCTCTGACATACATCAAAACTTAGAGTCTTATTCTTTTCTATATTCTAAAGGTTTTTACTGAGGGGTTTGTTTATATATCATTCACACTGGTTTATAAGCATTTTATTAGTTAAAAACATGGCAAAATGCATACATTTAAAGGTAATATAGTTTGTTTATCCACTTTAGCAGCACTGACATACACCAGAACTTACAGATATATTCCTCTCTTTATTCTGAAGGTTTTTACTGAGGGGTTTGTTCATATTTCATTCACACTGGTTTATACAACATTTTATTGCATAAAAACGTAGTATAAATGGACTTGTTTTTTGTCTGTTGCCAGTAGTTTCTGGTATACTTGTACTTTTACTCAAATAAACCAAAAAATAAACCTGGATTTATCCAACTTTGAGATTTATTATCTGTAAATGCATACAATTAGGATATATATAACTAGGAATTTCCTGACATTTTAGGAAACTTAAAAATAGAAAACAATATTGGAATTCCTAATGTACCGTGATCGGCTGTTGAGGTGATGATATCTGTTCGTTAGTTTTTACCCTTTACATCTTTGTCTTGCTTTAATTCCACATTTAATATCTAAAGCTAATCACTAGTGTAAAACTACTTTCTCTGCTCAGTGCCAACACTGCATGCTCGTGATTCATGTGTGTGTGTAATATTGCTGTTGTTTGAGACTGTCACAGCATCATGAGTGTGCCTCAGAGCTGATAAACAAACAAAAAAGACTTGCTCATTCTGCTGGAAGGGAGAACGAATCATGAGGACCTCAGTCGTTCACTGCCCTCTCATTTCTGCTCTCTATCAGGTTCTCTGAGGAAATATCCCGCTGATATCAAAGTCAAATCTCCAGACACTTACACGCTGGCGGGGCAGAACGTCACACTGGAGTGCTTTGCGCTGGGAAAGTAAGAAAAACGCCACACAGATGACTTCTCAGTGTTTGCAAAACAGCATTTCAGTCATTTTCCTCAAACACTTCATTACTCAGCACAGCTTTCTGCAAATATTTCATATTTAATTGATTAACATCCAGATTTCCCTCAAACTGCATTTTGTAGATCATTTCAGCTTTATGCTGTATGTGCGGTCTGCGCATGCTCTATATAAACTCTTGTAAAGCTTACATTTCACAAAGCAAAAATGGAGAAAATCTTCTATTAACTAATACTGATACAATGTTCAGTATTTAGTAAAGCATCAGTAACATTGCACACTGAATTACCAGTGGATGACTTGCATGAATTTTATTTATATTTTATTTTATTACTTTTATTAAAAGTGTTCAAATAAGATCAGGGACATCAATGTAACATTTAGCATACAGTATATAAGTTTATAGTTGGATATATGTCTAGAGTTAGTGAAAGGTGTGGTTTTTCTAACACTTATGTTTATGAAGCAGATCTCACCATGTTATATGTTGTGTGTTCAGCCCCATCCCTCAGATCCGATGGAGGAAGGTGGATGGTGATCTGCCGGTTCATCGCCACAACATCAGTATGTCAGGAAGTCTCCTTCATCTTTATGACATCCAGTACGAGGATGAGGGTTTGTACGAATGTGAGGCGGACAACTCAAAAGGCAAAGACAGACACAAAGTGCATCTGTATGTGGAGGGTGAGAGTCACATGACCTCATGAACACATTGCAATGAGACATACCAAATACCATATTCCTGCATGTTTATACTGGAAAATAGAGTGCACACAAAAACATTATGACCCTTTATAACCCTAAACCTAACGCTACACATGCGTTTCACATTGGTCTGCCCTTTAACACATTCATTTGACCATAAGTAATGTTGAACCAATATTAACTCTTATTAGTGTTAGTGGAGTATTAGTAGACTGGTAGGGTTAGAACATGTTAAAATGTGCTTGAAAAGTGCGCTTATAGTCAATAGAATGTCTGCTGGGAGACCATCTCATTAAAGAATTGGCAGATATTAAAGGAATAGCCCAAAAATGAATATTACCCCATATTTTACTTACCCGAAGCCATCCTAGGTATATATAACTTTTTTTTTCCAAGCTGGGTAACGCAGGTGGCGGTTAATTTGAAGCTCTGTAAATTGAATATCCATAAGTACTGCATCGTAAAACTAACCTACATGCCTATATGGGGGGGTTATCACACATTATCTGAAGCAGATTGATGGGTTTCTGAAATGAAATTATTTCTAGTTTTAAAATTATAACGTTAATAACTGACTGACTGAGCGCTGAGTTCCCAGCTTCATGGCTGACTTCTAAATCGACGTGCGACTTTGATGTAAGGTCAACCAAGAAGCCATTTTTTTTACAAAATCTTTAATTTATTAGGATTTGAAAGAATTCTCCCATAAATCATTGCTTGTTTACATCGTTAAAGAAATTGTCACTTGAAATCAAATAAACATGAACTGAAATGAAGTCAAAGAAATTGGTTTAATTTGAGGTAAAAAATAGCTAAAACTGAGAAAAACTAAAACTGAGAAAAAAATTATACAGCTATATAGACATAAAAAGTAATAGAAAAAGTTTATAATATTACTAAATACAGTAATAGTATCTCAATGATGTGAAAGAAGTTTTCTGGAAGGTTTATGCACATGTATGTTTTAGGAGCTCCTGAATGGGTGGAGAAGATCAGCAGCTCAGAGAGAGACATCGGAGGCGATTACATCATTTCCTGTCTGGCCAGCGGGAAACCCAAACCACATGTGCACATCCTGAAGAATGGGCAAATGGTATCACTGACGTCTGATTCATAATCCATACACATTCAAGCATTTAAATCAGATCTGCTGAAAAAACACGTTAAATAGTTCATGCATTCAGACCCATCCCTTTGGTGTTGCTAGCATCATGCCCTACTCATTGAGCTGCAGCACCACAGTCCCGATCAAAATCCCTAGCCAACATTGTCCCAGTCAGAAAAATGCATTAGCAGACTCTTCAGCATGCATGTAAATAGAAGCAGCAGATCAGTGTGATGAATGAGCGTGTTGTGAGGCATTGAGCACTGGGCGGCTGGACTGCTGGCTGTGTTCCCGTCTGGAGCGAGGCCTTCCCATCATGCTTCTGGTTACATAACAGTCACGACACCAGATGGTGCTGATCCAAACACCTGAAGTGTGTTCACAGCGTATATCCCTGGAAGAGCCGCAGAATATAAATCAAACACTACTTCTAACAGAATAATAATGCCAGACAGATGTTAGTCAACTTCATATTAACTAATAAAATATTTTAATGATTTTTAAATACAATGTTTTGTTTTGGTTTATTAAATTAATAAATAATCAAATGCATACATAATTTTTTTGCATTGATTAGAATTAAAAATGTATCTGTACTGCTTTTTTGTATGTTATTTATTTTGTTATTCTTTTAGCATGTATGATTTTATTTTTATTTATATCATCTAATGAAGGGAATTAAACACATTGTTTATATATACATATGTGCATTAAATAATTTATTTGTATTTTTTAAATCATTTTAAATTATTGGAGGTTGACATGCACACACACATATAATTATTTATTTTTAATAATGTTATTTTATTTTACAGTTTTTAGGGATTCTTCTCATTGATAGATTTCAGAGGCTTTTTCATTATAATTGTTTGAAATATGACAATGTTGATAATACCTGATGTTCTCTTGCTTCTCTTCCATCAGTATGCCAGGTACCACGAGATGCCTTTCACAGAACTGACGTTTGAAGATTCAGGGATGTATCAGTGTATCGCTGAGAATCGCCATGGCACAATATACGCCAACGCCGAGCTCAGGGTGTTCGGTGAGTATTCATCATTAATATTAATATTTCCTGTAAAACATTGCTCTTAAGGAACACTGCTAGTTCTTCCACTAAATGCTTTGTTCTTCCAGCCGGCGCTCCTTCATTTGAGTGGAACCCAGTGAAACCCAAACTTCTGGGGGCCAAAAACGGGCGAGTGGTGATTGACTGTAAACCCCGAGCGGCGCCGCGGCCGAGCATCTCCTGGAGCAAAGGAACTGAGCTCCTGAGTAACTCCAGCAGGTCAGAGGTCACGCAGAGGTCATCTCACGGGTCCCTGCTCTCTCCAGAGCTGTTCATGCTCAGTGTGTCTTCCATGATTGCAGGATCTTCATTTGGCCAGATGGGAGTTTAGAGCTTCTGAACGTCACCAAATCAGACGAAGGCAAATACACGTGTTTCGCAGAAAACGACAGAGGCCGAGCGAACAGCACTGGATCGCTGACAGTTACTGGTACGACATGGAAACCAGACCCTAACATCAGCTCATCCTGATTATTACTGCTGTTATTGTGTTCTCTTGATAAAGACAATGTACTGTTCACCCCTGAAACCACATAGCAAACTTTCCAGCAGCTACACCCAACATAGCAGTAACCAGCAATCACCATAATACCCTCTTAACAACAATCCCAAACACCCTAGTGACCCCATTGCAACCATCTAACAACATCCTAGCAACCATCCATAAAACACCAGCAATTCTAAAACAACAACCCAACAACACCTTAGAAACTGCAAATTAACACCCTAACGACCACCCAAACCACCCTAGCAACTGCATAGGAACACCTTAAAAACCACACCAAATGTTTTACGATACCCTACAGCAGTGGTTCCCAACCTTCTTTAACTCACGGCCCACACAGCCAAACACATGTGCTTCCACGGCCCACTGCAAAAGAATTTAAACGATCCCGCTTTTTGTGTCGGGTTAACTAAGCACTCGGAAGCAAGGCTGTTAATTGTCTTTATTGAATAAACTGGTAATGTATTGAATAAACAGAAAATATACATAACGGATCAGCAAACTAGATATTTTTATTATATTCACAATATTACAATTTCTATTAATAATAATTGGCGGGTAACCACCCAAACTATTTTAGAGTGCTGTACAACACCCTAGAAATGCTCTAACAACCACCCAGAACACCCTAGTCACTGCAAATTAATCAACAACACCCTAATAACAGCATAGCAACACCCTAGCAACCACCCAGCTTACACTTGAAGCTGCAAAGTTACACCCTAACAATTGCATAGCAGCGGTCTGTGTTTGTTGGTTGAGTTTGTATTCTACAGTAGTTGAGTGAGTATTTGTGGGTTGAGTTGGTAATCTGCTTGAGTGAGTATTAGTTGGTAGCGTGTGATGTGTTGGACAAGCGTCTCACTGCTGCCCCCTGCTGTCACCAGCACACCACTGACGGCCCTCAGAGGATAACGACTGTCTCTCTCCTCAGATGCCACTAAGATCACTCTGGCCCCGTCCAACGCTGATGTCAGTGTGGGTGAGAGCGCTAGGATGGAGTGTGCCACGTCACATGACCCCACCCTCGACCTCACCTTCATCTGGTCCCTCGACGCAAACGTCATCGACTTCGACCGACACAGAGAGCATTACGAGCGCAAAATGGTCAGTTTAGTCTTGTTAATAATGATGATGTTTCCATGAATCAAGACTCATCGTTAGCAGTACCATTGTGGATGCCTTTAAGGAATAGTTGACCCAAAAATTTAAATTCTGTCATCATTTCCTCTTCCTTAAGTAGTTCGAAACCTGTATGATTTCTTTTGTTCAGCCGAACACAAAGAAGATATTTAAAAAATGTTTGTAACCAGGCTGCTTTGGGTCACCATGGACTCCCATAGTATTTTTGTCTGTGGTTTAGACTGCACTCTGTTGTTGTTTTTGATTGCTTCTCTTGTCCTCAGTTGTAAGTGGCTCTGGATCAAAGCGTCTAGTAAATGACTGAATGTATTCTGCCTGGTTACAGTAGGTTATAGTTGTTGATGGTGTGGACAGGTGTCTGGTGTATATCTAGTTTGTTAACTGAAATGGTTGTTGCTCAGGATGTTAATCAGGACGGTCAGGCTGGGACGTCCAGTTCAGAGCTGTTGATCAGTAACACACAGCTGAGACACGCTGGACGTTACAGCTGTACCGCACAGACGCCAGTGGACAACGTCACGGCCTCCGCGGAGCTGGTGGTCAGAGGTCAGACTGAGGCTCTTCACATGAAGCTAAAGTTTCTCTGTATCTCAGATTGTTTGTTCATCTCTAACTTCTGTGTCTTCTCGTCCTCAGGTCCCCCGGGTCCTCCCGGAGGGGTGCGTGTGGACGAGGTGATGACCAGCAGCGCGAGGGTGACCTGGAGTCACGGGACAGATAACCTGAGTCCCATCTCCAAATACAGCGTCCAGTTCAGAGACGTGAGAGCGCAGCAGGACTGGAGAGACGCCTCCACCTGTGAGTATAACAGCACACTTCACTATAGTGAGGGTACATGACGTGACTAACAGCACTAGTTTAGATCTAAACCAGACTGTGTGTGTCTTCAGCTCCAGTGAATGTGGAGGGAAATGCAGAAATGGCCACCGTGATGAATCTGACGCCCTGGACGGAGTACGAGTTCAGGGTCATCGCCACCAACACGCTGGGCACCGGACCCTCGAGTGACCCCTCGCCCAAAATCACCACCAGAGAAGCCAGTGAGTCTAAAATACATTAGCCTCATTATTACATCTTACACGCACACGGGACTAAATGCTGCTAATTAACAACACACTGTGAACACACTAAATGTAAGTAGCATAACAAACTACTATATCAAATAAAACACAGCCCACCGGACGCAGAGCAAAGGATAAAAGACCAAATAGTCTACATCTGATAAAGGACAGAGCATTGAAACAGAAGAATCTATTGATGAAGTACTGCGGTGTGGACAGCTGGGAAAATGTAGGTTTTATAAATCTGGAGCAGTTACAAGTTTTTTATAAATTTAAATTAAATGATGTTAATAATTAATACTGGTAGTTCAATGATTGTATGTTCTTAAAAGTTTCATAATAATATATTCAAATAAAGTTCATCATGAATGCTGAAATGCATCACACTGGTCTTCATGTATAATTCACATATAATATAAAAAAGATAAAGAATTTCTCATGTTTCTAATTAGTGAAAATGGGGCTAAATACAGTAAAAACGTAATGACAGTTACTGCTGTGTGTGTGTATGCGTGTGCGTGTGTGTGTGTGTGTGTGTGTGTGTACTTGGATGAGCACAACTTCAGAGTATGGGACACCTTACTTGACCTTCTGTCCTTTTCATGATCAGAAGTCTTGTTTGTTAAACGTACGCTCCATCAAGTCTAAGTGGAGCAGGAAGGCATGTGCAGGCAGTTTTTATTATTCAAATTTATTATGCATATGTCAATCTTAGTAGTGATCATCAGTGTGTTATTCCTCCAGCAGCATTCTGGGTAACCAGCCAGAACATACAGTGGCACCGCTGGAATCATCTAGAACAGCATAGTAGCTGGTAATTGCATGGCAATGCCTCAGCCAGACGAATGACTGTGATTTCTTTCTCTGTAGGGCCTGTTGTGGCTCCGTCAGACATCGGTGGAGGAGGAGGAACCAGTCGTGAGCTCACCATCACATGGACGGTACCAGTGCTCATGATTCTCACAAACAGAGCAGTGTCAGGTGTATTCCAGAAATCAGAACAATCCCTCCAAATACCATCTAAATGCAGTTCTCAAGGGACCTACAATGAGCATTTATGTTTATTTCTTGCACTTCATCTGTGTCATATCTTTAATCACTCAATCCATATTTATAAAAATTAGTTTCTCCATGTTAGCAGCTCTCAGTATTCTAAAGATTTTTACTGAGGGGTTTGTTCATATTTCATTCACACTGATTTACTGTATAAAACATTTTAAGCCTAAAATCATGTTGAAAATGCATATATTTAAAGGTAATGAGTTTTTTGCACTGACATACACCTAATACACCTTCATTCACACTGATTCATACAAGTTATTCCTGAAAACATGGTTTGATTTGATTTGTATTTCTAAACATAACTTGTAAAACAAAATCTACAGCTGGGGAAGTAAGGTAATATATATCAGTTAAAGTGTTTACTCCTTTGCTGTCTTGCCTTCACTTAAAACCAATAACTGTTGGATTGTTTGTGCCGTCAGCCGGTCCAGCCGCAGTACTACTACGGTAGTAATTTTGGCTACATCATTGCGTTCAAGCCTCATAACGACCCGGAGTGGATGAGGGTGACCGTGACCGATCCTCAGGCCCTAAAGTATGTCCACAAAGACTCAAAGATTCCTCCGTCCACCAAGTTTGAAGTGAAGATGAAGGCCTTCAACAGTCAGGGTGAAGGACCGTTCAGCATCAGCGCCTTCATCTTCTCCGCTCAGGACGGTGCGTGACGCACAGCTGCTGATGTACAGAATCAAACCATGTGAACTAGTGACCTTACCGATGTATTTCCCCATCTCAGTTCCTGCTGAAGCTCCCACCATCATCGAGGCGAGGACGCTGTCGGCCACAGAAGCCGTCGTGTCCTGGGTGCCTGTTCAGCTGCAGACGGTGGAAGGATACCAGGTACCGAAGCACTAGTTCAAAACTTTATAAAAAAAACTATGCTATGGCAACATTTCTCATTTTCATTTAGTTTGTACCTGATTGAACTCAAATAACTAAAACTAGCTAAAAAGAAAATGGCAGCCCATTTTAAAGCCCGATTGAAAAAGTATAATTTCTGCCCTGTTTTCTCTCAGGTCCGGTACTGGAGAGAGTCCGTGGAGAACGAGGCGTCTGCGCAGCGGGTTCTTGTTCCCAGTCGAGAGAACCACACCCGTCTGGACAACATGAAGCCCAACTCACATTACCTCATCGAGGTGCGGGCGTATAACGGCGCCGGATACGGACCGGCCAGCCAGCGCCACAAAATATACACCAAGAAATCACGTAAGTCCCAGGGTTTGAGGACACCTTTTATTCAGTGCGAGGATACAGAAACAGGAAATGAGGTGTTAAAGATAAATAATGGCATTTTCTGAACTGATTGTGTTTTTTCTCAGCTCCTAGTCGGCCTCCTAAAATCATCGGCACGAAGTTGAACTACAGCGGCACAACCATCAACATCGCCTGGGAGCAGGTGGAGCCGCTGGCCAACGAGTCGACGGTGGAGGGATATAAGGTCAGAAAAACAGTATTATCTGTGATTATCAGCTGCTGCTTCCTGCTCTCAATGTGTTTTAGTGTGTTTGTCTGGATTCATGGAGGTAAATGTTCACATGCATATAATTAGCTTATTAAATATGAAGCTGTAACGCCCTTGACTGTTATTGTTGTTTTTTCCCATGTGCCTGTGTGACCTAGTTTCTGTCTACTGTTGATTGCGTTCAGGTGTGTCTTGCTTGTTTGTGTGATAGTAATGCAAAATGACCAGATCAATGACTTCTGGAAGCATCTCTTTTAATAGTTTAGATGGAATAGGGTCTAACATACATGTTGTTGGCTTAGATGACTTAACAAGTTTATACAGTTCTTCCTCTCCTATGGTAGAGAACGAGTGGAATTTATCCTCAGGGGATCTACATTGCACCTGACTGGATACTGTAGCTGACAGCTGAAAAGTTTCTATTTTACATCTAATAGTATTAATCTTGGAAGTAAAATATTGCATGAAATCATTACTGTTGTCTTGCGGAAGATCAGTACCTATTGATGCTTATTTTTTATTAATTTAGTCACTATATTGAATAGATACAGAGGGTTATGTTTGTTTTCCTCTAATAAAGAGGAAAAGTAATCAGATTTAGCCCTTTTTAATGCTTTTCTGTAAGTTAGCATATTTTCCTGCCAGGCTAAACGAAATACTTCTAGCTTTGTTGAAACAATCAGATATTGTTTTAAATATCCATATATTCTATCAGCTCACAGATTATGTTGTGGCGGTTACCAACTTCAAGGTCAGGTGGACTGATTGGACAACAAATAAACAAATATTTTGCTGAGGTCTACTGAACAATCATTTACCAGAAAATAAAATCTAAATTACTTTATCCTATGTTCATTTCTTAGGAACAAGAGGACCCCAACAAGCTTGCTACCAGCTGGCCTGATTACTATATTGACCGCATCAACTCCATGGCAGCTGTAAGAACTTCCTTTATCACCTATTTGTTTCAAACATGCACAACAAACCTTTGTTCCGTTTGTGATAAAATTAATTTGTATTAGATATTATGAGATATTATGTACAAGATATTATGTACAAAAATTTATGATTTTTTATTTTTAACTATTATATGACACTAATAAGGAAAATTTTTTAGTGGTTTGATGCTAGCAAAATCTAATTCATGCACATTGTCGTGAATATAGACTGCCAAAAGCAATCATCCCAATGTCCTTATAGAACTGTAATATAATGTTCAGGTAAACGTTAATGTAAACGTAAGGTCCAGTAAACATTGAGGCAAAAGGGAAAGTCAAAGAACAGGTGAGGTCGGCAATGAGCAATCAAACAACGGAACAGAGACAATGGATAACACGGGGAAAAACGCTTACAGAGGTAGGACAAGCCATACACAATGATGAGCGGGGGGAACACAGGGAATTCTGGGGCATTTATACAGAAGGTAAGCACACAGAGGGGGCGGAGAACATATCAGTTACCAAGACAACACATAAGGTGGGTGGAGACAAGAGTTCATAGATGATAATTAGTCCATATGTGAAACTGAGACTCACAAACCACACAGAACTAGTCTAGGGCTGGAGTGCCATAAGCAGTCTTTACTCCAGCTGGGCAAAATCCTCCTTCTGGGCAGAGCGGACGGCGGCACAGCCCACCTGGGAAGCTATTCATTTCCGATTTGGATAGCAAAATTGCTTAGCTCCTCAGTGATCTACAGCTCTGTGTATCAACTGCAGTGCATCCCAAAAACAGCTGAGATTTAGCACTAATTAAAGAACCGGCTTTACTAACATGATGCGCATACATTAATCGATGATGAAATTGCACAGCCCTACTGAGACTGCACCTTTTTGGGCTTACCAGACTGTAATAACACCCTCCGAGACTGTCCAGGCAGTGAAAGCACCCTCCAAGACCAGGGGTCAAACCCTGAAAAACCAAGTCAAGGAATCTTGGTGTGATTCTGGAGTCAGATCTTAGATTCAGTAGTCATGTCAAAGCAGTAACTAAATCAGCATACTATCATCTCAAAAACATTGCAAGAATTAAATGTTTTGTTTCCAGTCAAGACTTGGAGAAACTTGTCCATGCCTTTATCACCAGCAGGGTGGATTATTGTAATGGTC